>JAWPHD010014234.1:0-62621 GCA_037043455.1 Cyrtodaria siliqua | reverse complement strand
AAACCCCTTTAGGCCATAAATTAATTGCTGGATTATTATTCCTGCCTGCCTCCATTTTTTTATGCCGCCCTGGCAATTTTTATTTCTTTAAATATTTTTTTTAAAGAAATTAAAGAAATTGCTTTTATGCCCCCCTTTTTCTGAACAGCTTTCCGCATTTTACCACTGTTTCGAGAGCCGTGTTTTAAACCTGTCCACTGAAACCCGGAAACGTAATAACCAGTGTTGAGGCAAAAAAATATATAAATTCCTCTCAAAACGACTCGAAATTGGCAAACTAAATTGGGAAAAATGGTGTTTGTTTTCATTGTGTTGCAATTATGAAATATTGGTTTGGCAGTAATATTGCGGAGGATAATAGATTATTACTAGACGTTTATAACGATTTTCTAGGTGGAAAATTAGATAAAGAATCTCACGTTGCAGACGATGTCACATCTTCAGACTAAGTTCAGTGATGAAGGCCGTGTTGAAACTTAATACAACTGCCATGTTTGCAATTTGCAAAGAGAGGTCTCGTCACAAACAGTTAAAATTTTCTGTGATTTAAAAAAGCTAGTAGCCTAGTATGATCTAAGAAGTAGTGGTTTATTACGTCTCTGCCTATACTATTCTCTGTTGCAGTTGAACTGTTTTGTATTAAACTATTTTGTATTATTCATACAAGAAATATTTCTTAACATCTGAAAATGTTTAAATTCTTAAATTAATATGTATGTGAAAGTATGAAACACTATTAAAAATTTATTCTCAATCTTGGAAGTACCTAGCAGTATGTGTTTGCCTTGTGCCGAGGCAATATTCCATTGGTTAAAATATGCTTTATGCATGTAACGATCAGGAGGAATGGATGCATACATTTGCATTTCATCAATCAGATGCAAGTATACCAATCATCATTGTAATCTAGAAGGAACAGAGAGGAATAGTTTTTCTATTTTCTTTCATGCTTAACACTTTTCTCCCTTTAAACAAGCAACTTCAAGCTAAGCATGGTCCACCCGCCAAATCGCTGGACTGGAATTGAATATTGCACGACATTGATAACTTTTCATTCAATTTTCAGGAATTAGGAACTTAGGAATTCAATTTTCAGGAATTAGGAAACTTAGGAATTCAATTTTCAGGAATTAGGAAACTTAGGAATTCAATTTTCAGGAATTAGGAACTTAGGAACTAGACATAAAACATGCATGATCTTGACCTTAAATGCAAGACCCAAATTTGGTGCATGACAAACCATCTATTTGCTAAATGGAACAAATATGAAAATTAGATGACCTTGACCTGTAACATTCACCTTGAATTTAGGACACAACATTGTTTGCGAGACACACCATCTAATGAAGACAAAGTTACACCTTATAGCCAATTTCACCGGTACTTCGGAAATCTCCGTATGTTTGGAATTTGAGTCACATGGCGCAGAGTCACATGACTTCAAGAACTAATCAGATGCTGGTAGGCAAAGTATCAACACTCACAAATTAACCAGTTTCAGTGTTTTTAAGATTCAAGGCTACATGAACACGTGTTGAATTGTTTACACTGGAGCACGATTGTCCGCATAAGCTGGAACCGGTGTCATGATAGAAATATTCATTGTTTTCTGACAATCCCGTTTTTTGCATTGTATCAACAAACACGCTTTAATTTTTGTTTTTCTACAGTACCAAACACATTAATAACATATATTTGTCATGCGTTCAAGTTATGGTCTGATATTTAATAACATGTTTATTTGTATTGTTTTTAATTCACATTGGGCACCGTTACAATGAATATTTAATGTGCCTACCAGCGTTTGATTGGTCGACCTATTGGGCTATTCGGAGATAGCACAATATTATCCGTAATCGTTCGGCAAAATTTTTAATGTCGGGATCAAATGGGCTATTATCTTAAGAAATAATGGACAGGAACATTTTCCTTAAAACAGGGCAATAACTCGTGCATTAATTTTGTGCACTATGTCAAACTCGTTCAAGATCTTACTGAAAGAAACCTTCAAATGAAATTTGGAAAAAGTTAAACTCAAGTTGAAATTAAACTCAAGTTAAACTCAAGTTGAAATTTTTCATTTATCGAGAGAAAGAAATCTGCTAAATGTGCAACCATTTTGGTTAGGTTAATGTAAAAATCTTGTTGAAATAAAACCTTGAATTTCAATTTGGTGAATTTACATTCTGATATTTAACTTTTTTCCATAATCAATCTCTTTAAGGCAAGCATTAATTTTGCTCGTTGTCAAACTTGCCAGAGACTTTACTAAAACAAACCTTTTAAACTAATTTGGTGAAATTGAAAACTGTGTTTACTGAAGATATTGCATTCACAAACTGATCTTTCCCCCCAATAATCTGAGGCAATGTGTTATGCACATGTCAATTTTCCCAATGTCAAATTCAACAGAGATCTTATTTAAAATAACATGTCTTCAAATCAAATATGAAGAAAATCCGCGACCGTTAACAAAGGCAGCATCATCACAAGAATTATCTAGGGGACAAGTAGAGGAATGAAGATATAAAAAGCGCCAATGCATACATTAACTAAAACTTTCTACATTTGACCAATAAAGTAATTAACAAGAGGTCAATGACCTTGAAGCTCTACTGATAGGTTTTGATAGCTAGATCAGCATTCCTGTGAAGTTTCATAGTTTTATAGTTTCCAAGAAGTAGTCGCTACAAACTTGTTTTTAAAAAATCTACTTTTAGCCATGGCGACCATCTTGAATTTCCGGCCAACCTGAAATCTTGCTAGGATCAACTAGACATCAAGAGCAACATTCCTGTGAAGTGTCGTGAAAATCCACCATGTAGTTTCAAAGGAGTAGTCGCTACAAAATAAAGTTTATAGACGGACGGACGGATAGACAGACGGACGATGGACGCCGCACCACAGCATAAGCTCTGCTGATCTTTGATCAGCAGAGCTAACAACTGGTGTGGTTATTAATAAATGGCATTTGACCAAGACCAAATATATTTTCAAAATATAATTTAAAACATTACTAAGTATAGCCAATTCCTAAATACTATATAGCGTGGACCACACAATGCAGTGCTACATGGGGTCTAGCTGAAGGATATACTGGCCATATCTGTATTACCATCACCCATTTATTGCAAATGCTTTCCAATTTTCAGTAACAATTTAAAGTGGGTACATCAGGGTTTTCCCGCGGGTGTTGGGGTCTGACAAAAATTGAGAAAAATAATGATATTTTATTTTAAAACGAGCCAAAACATAATGAACGAGTCTTTAAATGACTCCTTATTTACCAGGGTTAATTTAAGCATCATGTTAGGCCACCCTTAAAACGATTTATGTTTGCCCTTTCCCGACCCTAATTTCAAATTTTGGGTAGGTCGCTAGGCAAATATTTCTATTTTATTTTAAAAAGAAAAAACATCAAAACAAAAGAAAAAGTATGGGTCTTTGGCGATATTTACCACAAAAAAATAAAAAAATAAAAATTCTGGAACTCGAAAAAAAATTAATTGGGAAGGATCCTTTTTTTGGGGTCGGTCGGGAAAGGGCAAACATAATATTTTTTAAGTGTGGCCTTATGCCCCATTTCATCCAAAATCTATGGTGAATTTAAATGTATTGAATTGGGGTTTAAAGGTGCACCAACACATGAAAGGTTGTATGGCGCCTAACAGGAATGAACATACCAGGCTCATCCTCCATGTACATTGAGATAAAATATGGAGAACGGGCCTAGACCCTTTTCACCCTGAACTGTAGATTTGATGCAAATTCTATTGTAGACAATCCATTTACGCTGGGCCACATTATAGTTTTCCTGCCACTGCTCTAGTGATGTGAGCGAGATGGCACCTAAAACAATGCAGGGGTCATGATGAAGACCTTTAATGAGCATGAACAAAAAATGATAAAATGAACATGAATTTAGGGGGTTCTACCCCTCCGCCTTCCCCTCCAACAGGATCTGCAGTGGCCCTATTCTTTGCCCCGGAACCAAACGGGTCCCCCGGAACCACACGGGCCTTAAATGTAAGACATGAACTACACAATGTTTAAATGCCATGTTTTGACACACACGACTTTTATCATGAATTGGAAGATTTAAATTTAAGATTCTTCTGGAAAAGCCTGATGTACACGCTTTAATGTAAACATTTATCCACTTTGAGCAAATATAAGGAAAAACAAGAAATAATTTTGCCAACATTTGTCCGGCATTCATCACAACTATAAACACTTAACCTGCTGTTAACCTGCTTTTTATACAATCTGTTTTGTAAAACATTCAAACTGTTAATAATATCCATTTGTTGCTTTCTGGTATAATACATATCACAAGAATGTTTTATTATAACACTCTAGACCTGAACACCATGGCATGTTCATAAACAACTCTAACTCTACTCTGGTATTATTACACCAGCCATTTCCTCAACATCTATACAGGTAATCTGGTCATTTGCATGCTATTTCGACCCACAACTGATCTATAACATATAGATCTACCATTCTATTTAGTCAAAGTTCAACACCATTCATGAGCATATTTTTCACAAGCAACATTTGTTTTAGAAGTTTTGATTTGTTCGTATCTGTATACATGATATTCATCCTTAAACACAGTAAACACAAACCATCCTGTAAAACAGTGAAACACGAGTCTAAAATAAATGGTTCACCATCCATCTATATATTCAGAATAATTGTGGATTATGCCCACATTGTTAATTTATAGAAATCAACTGACCGTAACAATATGGAATAGTTTGCTAATGTTTAAAACTGAGGAACTAGACGTTACCTATACTCACTGTATTATCTAATATCTCAACTGGGTTATTCAACTTAAATTTATACAATTTATAACAACTTTGGCGACAATAAGTAACAACAGCATGAATGATAGCAATAAAATATCTGAATAGTTCCCCTAATCCCCCATCCTCCATCACATCACTACACAGCAGTTACTTTTAAATTTGTCATCGTCACCTATAACTGGAGCAGAGGTTGGCGCAGAAAACCGTCGCAGAGGTCCGCTATCAGAACTAAATGATGGCGGTCGGGTTGGGGTAGAATTATTGTTGTTGTTATTCTTTGCAACGCGCCCATTTTGAGACGTTTCTTTGTTTGACGATTGTTGGGAGGGCGGTGAGCCCGGGCTACTACCGGTGCTGTATTTGTTAACATCACCCGATAAACTATGTAAAAACAAATTTTGAACTTGTGCATCTAAACCAGTGCCGAACTTATGATTTTCGGCTCTTTGCTTTTTTAAGTCTGCCAAAGTCCCAGTTGGAGTCCCTGAAGGGTATCTTACCCCTGAGACTGCATAATTGTTTCTGTTAGGGTCTGTTGGGGACCCATCATCGTGGGTTTTGCGCAGTGAGTCACGATTTTTCCTAAATGAAGGAGTTCTCCCTGGTGGGTTTTTACCCTGAACCTGTTTTATTTGTGGGTTAACTGCTGTGCTAGTTTCACCATTTAACCTGCTGTCCCTCTCTGGTGAAGGACGAGTGTCTTTAGAGCGTTTAGATTCCGGAGGTGAACGAGATTTTTTCTCAGAATCTGCATCTGTCCTCCCCATATGAACATGAATTGGCTTTGGTTCGCGGCTGTTCTGTGATTGGTCAGTTTTTAGCGAATCTTTTTCAGCACTTCTAGGTTTCTGCGATTCTGGTTTTGCAGTTTCCATTGGTCTCTCTTTTGGTTTTTGAGACTCTCTTGTCTGCTCCCTATTTTTAGCATTGTTAGGAGAGACACTTTTTGACGGCATAACAGAATCTGCATTATTTTTTGTAGATTTTTCTGACCGTTCATTTTGATATTTGTCTGGCTCGTCATCAATTATTAATGTCACATCATCTATATTTGTCGCCGGTAAATTCTCTTTATTTTCATCCTGGTAATACAAAAACATACATCAGATTTTATGCAGAGAACAAACAGGAAAACATACATATGGGTGTAGAGGTGTTGGGTGGTATGAGGGTGGTGAGAAGGGATTGGTTACAATATGATATTCCCTGCTGCAGGTACATACAAAAAACAGATTTTATAACAAGTGCTTGGTAAATTCATTCAAAATGATCTAAATCTAAGTTTTTAACAATTTTACTTATGAGTGTCTTTCAGTCACATTCTTTTTTTTTCTATGTCTCGTATTGCAGATATCCCTAATGCTCGCCTGAATTAGAAGCTATTAAATTATTCAACATGTACAGCAGAATAATAAGTTACATTAAGCTCATAGAGACAACTAGTCCGCATACTGATGCTCCGTACCAAGCGTCATCAAAACCCAACAACTCAACAAACATATCATGGAACTTTTAAATTTATGATAAAACAAGAAATGTCACCAAATGCCTCTGAAAATTTTGTTTCGGAAGGAAATTCTGTTGTGGACGTAAATTTTATTTGACTTTTATCTCCAAGTGTGACCTTGACCTGTGAGGTATGGACCAGATTCTTGCACATGACACACCTTCTCATTGTGGTTAACGTGTGTGAAGTTTCATGGAAATCCCTTCAGTTCTTTCAAAGTTATGGCTGAGACATGTTTGTTTCGGATTCGGACGAAAGGACGAACAAATGAACGGAAGGACCGTGTGTTTGCTATATGTATATAATTAGTTAAAAAACTTTGTAATATAATACAACAGTGTCATATTTACAAGAAAATAGAATTGGGAAGTTATTTTTAAAAGTTTTTTTCCAGCACAGTTTGAAGACCAAGAGTGGATTTTAAGAAGTCCATGCATGGACCTCAAGGTTAATGATTGGATTTGATAAGCCACTAGTTACTTATTTACAATAGATAATTTTAAAGTTTTAATAGACACTGAAAACGTTTTATTTACAATAGATAATTTTAAATTGTTAATAGACACTGGAATTGTTTAAGAGCAATAATGAGCAATTAGATGTCATGCTTTTCTCTTTGTTGAAATCAACATGTAAAAGAATCTAGAGGAGAAGTGATCACAAACTTGTTCTACTTGTAGAATATCTGTGGTAGCCACCCCTGTAAATTAATTCATTGTTGACCACCTTAATAAGTCATCATGTGCAACAAGTTTCATGAAACTCATGTCAAGTAATTTTTGATGGCCATGACAATATATTCAATGCTCTATGCTCTATATGACTTGGAATATATGCTAATTGAATGATAAATTATACTATTTTAGAATAAACTACAAATACCATAATTACCCAAGCATTAACCCTTAACCCGCTAAATATATATAATGGACTGTTCGTTCTTTGAATTAAGGCCATTCCATTATGTGATAAAGGGGTGTTTCAAAGCGTTAATTCGAATATGTTTTCCTTCAATTAAGTTGGTGGCTTACATTATAGGGTGCTGGCTTATACTCCTAAAAAGGCTAAATAGTATTCAATGTTTACACTCAAATTCATCAACAATGTTTTATTTCATGTTTAGAGCTGTTTCTAAAGCTGATTACATATATAATTATAATGAAATGTAAATGAAGAAATGAGAGAATCAACCTAATGCAGTGCAGTAAACTTCAGTAGGAACAATCAGCTATGTTTCTGACATAGTATTATAACCATATATGAACCAACTTTTTTTCATGAGTTTACGAAATATTTTAACAGCAGTATTAATAAATACTGAAAGGTGATAAACACAAACAAGAGAGAAAAGTAGCAGACGCAGTTTTACTGAGTCTGTTCATGAGAGGTAATGTTAAACGCAACACCTCTCATGCCTCCTAGCACCGGCTTAAGCGATATTCTACTTTAAAGCCACAAAGATCGGGGAGAGATGATTCCAAAGGACCAGTAAGTAATAACACTACTGACTTTTTAAACCTGCAGTAAAGTTTAAGATTAACAGGAAACCAATGTGTATTGTATATATCGCTCGGAAGATATATTTAGGCCAGGTTACAAAGAGAGCAATTTCAGATTTCAAGGCCAACCATATAGCAGTGTTGTTATTCAATGGTCAACTAAGATGTTAGGGTAACAATATCTTACATTATTATCAGCGATGTCGTCATCCTCATTGGCCATATTGAACATGCCGAAATGTAACGCTTCCTCTTTGGCCTCTTTCTTGAACAGGGGGCGCTTCTCTCCTCGCATGCTTGTTCTTCGTAGTGAGGCACTGAAAAAAATAGTTAAAATTGTATTGATTTTATAAATGTAATGAACCTGTGTAATAAAACACTTTATACTTTATATGAATAAAACGCCAACTATAAAAAAATAACATTAGATTTCCGTTGGAATGAGTGTATGATTAATGATGACTTTGTTATACATACATGCTGCATGTGCACAAATAAACAATGTTAAATTTATCTACAACATAATGGTCAACTAATCAATTGTCTCAATGACCAAAAGGCTAATGTTCTACCCTTGTTATAGGTAATAAAACTCATTCCAAGCCAACATACACAAATACACTTTACTTAACACATTCCAGATTGTAGGCGTTTGTTTAATAAGAAATATAAAAGCTCAAATGCAACAACACAATTTACATGGTACATCATTCTAAGTTACATGCACAAACAGACTATATAAAATAACAAAATGGAATTTAAACTAGTTGAAGCATGTAGCAAAAGAACGTGTCAAAGTGAAATAAATATCAATCAAAAATAATTATAATTTTCTACTTGAACATTTTCTACTTAAACATTCTTAAATATCTTAATTATTGTTTATTAACTGAAATAAGATTAATCACAATACAACATCTTAAATTCATATACACTTCACACATTTGCATACACGTTAAAGAGACAGACAGCAATCCTGGTGTTTATATATCAAGCATTAACATTAGCAACTCGATTAAGTCAGTACTGGATTAAGTCGGTACCTGTCTGAATTTAATAGAAAAAAAAATGAGATTCACAAGAGAGCCTGTGGACGCTTTACTTGCTAAAGACAAAATTTATGTAAAAGCGGTCATAACAGTTACTCTTTAAACAAGAGGCCGAAGAGAGCCTGTGGACGCTCTACTTGCTAAAGATAAAGTTTATGTATAAGGGGCCATAACTCTTTAAACAAGAGGCCAAAGACAGCCTGTGGATGCTCTACTGGTTAAAAGATAAAGTTTATGTATAAGGGGCCATAACTCTTTAAACAAGAGGTCCAAGAGAGCCTGTGGACACTCTACTGGTTAATTAGATAAAGTTTATGTATAAGGGGCCATAACTCTTTAAACAAGAGGCCCAAGAGAGCCTGTGGACGCTCTACTGGTTAAAGATGAAATTTATGTATAAGGGGCCATAACTCTTTCAAATATCATTCAACCGATTCATTGAAATCCAGCCAGAGGTTCAGGAGAACAAGTCTGTACAAAGTTAGTGTATTAAAACCTTTAAGGGGTCATAACTCTGCCAAAGTTCATTCAACCAGAACACGGCAATGAAAGACACAACTAGGCTTGATACTGATCATCCTAGTCAAGTTTCGTTGAAATCCAGCCAGGGGTTCAGGAGAACTAGCCCGGAAAATGTTTAAAGGGCCATAACTTCACCAAAAATCGTAAACCAGAATGCAAAGATGACATGCACAACTAGGCTTGGTGCTGATCATCCCTGTAAAGTTTCACTGAAGTCTGGCAAGGGGTTCAGGAGAACTAGTCCAGACAAAGTTTTTGTATTAAAACTTTTAAAGGGCCATAACTCTGCCAAAAATCATTCAACCGGAACAGGGAAATTTGCTGGCTGGGTTAATGAACTTGTCTGAGCTTTCATTGATAGTAACAATCTGGTAAAGTTTGGTAAAGATCGGATGAAAAATGAAGCCCTATTGTCTTGAGGTAAAGTAATGGACGGACAAACGACCGACGATGGATAACTCGCCATCCCAAGGCTAGCAGAGCTAAAACAGGTTTTTTTTCCTTTCGATTTTATTTTGTGTTATTCATATTGAATTTAACATATTATTGGTGCATTATGGTCAACAATAAGTAATATTCAAAAACAATTTGCTTTTAACTATTCAAATAATTATAAATATGCAGATATCCAAGTCATGCAGAACTAGACATTGTGTCCATGGCACACAGATGCCCCATTCTTTAGCAATGGCAGTCACATAACAAAATTCAATAAAGCGTGCAAGTATGTGGAGGTCATTTTCACTATTCTGATTCACCAAACTGTCCGTGTTACATTTTTGTTACCTTTAATCCTAACTTTTCATACAGTTTCAAGTTTCCGTGATGCACAACATATCCTTTAAGTTAGTTAACTTTACATATTCCTAAATTAAACATTTTTCTTGAAAGTTTTACAATAAACTGATTACCATTCATCTTTTATTTTTATATTTAATCTCTCAGGAGCAAGAGGGAATCTTCTTTCAGTAGGCA
This sequence comes from Cyrtodaria siliqua, assembly GCA_037043455.1. NCBI lineage: Eukaryota > Metazoa > Mollusca > Bivalvia > Adapedonta > Hiatellidae > Cyrtodaria > Cyrtodaria siliqua. The sequence continues at coordinate 52,252 of JAWPHD010014234.1, read as the reverse complement.
CTTGTTGTCATGTATTAGTGTGTATGACGTTTGAACCCTGTATGTCAGTTACTGTGTGAGAAATCCCCTCAATTAAACAAAGAGGCCCAAGAGGGCCTGTGGATGCTCTACTGGCTAAAACGGCTCTTATATCAAGTGTTGTCGACATAAAATTCCCATCAGTACTTCTTTTAAAACTTTACAAAAAAAACACCATAAAACAACAACACCCACAACAGAAACTTAAAGCCTTGACCCATGCGAACAATTTAAACAAGTGGCCCTAATCCTAATTTGGTATGGTTATTTAGGGACTCAAGGAACAACAATTGTATAAAATAGGCGGTCAAAACTCTTTTTATATAATGGTAAAGTCTGGCAAAGATTGGTTGAAAAATGAAGGTGCACACACTTTTCAATAATTTAAGGGCCATAACTTTGGTTCTGGCTGCAACTTGACCAAGTCGTCATCAATTTCAACAATCTGGCAAAGTTTGGTAAAGATAGGAGGCAAATTGGAGGTGCTAAAGTGTTGACAAGACAAACTATAGCAATTTTTGTTAATTCAAGGGCAATAACTCTGGTGTTACTGGTGCGATCTGGCTGGTTTTCAAACTTGTCTGAGCTTTCATTGATATTAATAATCTGGTAAAGTTTGGTAAAGATCGGATGAAAAATGGAGTTGCTAGAGTGTTGACCAGACAAAATATTGCAATTTTCGTTAATTCAAGGGCAAATTTAACAAGTTTCTTCAATTTGACAACAGAATCCCTGACTATGACCTTAATCTAGATCCCCCATATTTCCTTCAATTTGACAACAGAAACCCTTACTAAGACCTTTATCTAGATCCCACAGTTCCTTCAATTTGACCATTGAACCTAGACTGTGATCTTGACCGTATACTCCATATACCCCAAAATAAAACTTGTAGGAGATGATAACAACTGTATACCAAATACCCCACAATCAAACTTTGTTCTGCAGTAGATGATAACATCTTTATACCATATACCCCACACCCCACATCCCACCTCTCCACTCACCCCACCCTATAAATGTTTTTGCAGGGGATGACAACAACTTTATACTGCATAAAACAATAAAACTTCATTCTACAGAGAATGATAACATATTTATACCATATAAATCCCCCTCCTCCACTCCCCAACCCCACCCTATAAACCTGAAGGTGATGCATACTCCCACTTTCCAAACTTCTGAAGTGAAAGCCACATCAGTTCATTATACAATATTAGAATTGAAAATTCAAACAAAGGGCCATAATTCTTTTACAAATTCTGTCAAATCTGTCAAATCTGTCAAATCTGTCAAAGCCCAAAACAGACACTATCCGTTTAAGACTCAACTCGCAAAACAAATGATATTAATAGTGTTACTATGGAGACAGTCAAATACAACAACAAAAGCTGGTAAAGGATAATGGCAAATGAATGAATATGTACCTCGCGGGATTATTTAACGTCTGTTTCGAGGATGAGCTAGATGATCTGAAAATGTCCATAATTACGATGATAAAATATGATTGATCTTAATGTATATTCCTTGTCGGTTATACATATATTCGTTGTTTATAGGTGTATTACTTGTCGGTTATACCTGGACTCATTTCCAGCTGTGTATTCCTTGTAGGCTATATGTGTATTCCTTGTCGGTTATATGTGTAGTCATTTCCAGCTATGTGTATTCCTTGTAGGTTATATGTGTATTCCTTGTTAGTTATATGTACTCCTTGTTGGTTCTATGTGTATTCCTTGTTGGTTCTATGTGTATTCCTTGTTATTTATATGTACTCCTTGTTGGTTCTATGTGTATTCCTTGTTGGTTATATGTGCATTCTTTGTCGGTTAATGTGTATTCATTCCAGCAATGTGTATTCCTTGTCGGCTACATGTTTATTCATTCAGTTATATGTGTATTCCTTGTTGGTTATATGTGTATTCCTTGTCAGTTATATGTGTATTCCTTGTCGGTTATATGTGCATTAATTTCCAGCCATGTGTATTCCTTATAATTACGATGACAGAATATGATCAATCTTAATGTATATTCCTTGTCGGTTATACATATATTCGTTGTTGTTTATGTGTATGCCTTGTCGGTTGTACCTGTACACATTTCCGGCTATGTGTATTCCTTGTAGGATATATGTGTATTCTTTGTCGGTTATATGTGTAGTCATTTCCAGCTGTGTGTATTCCTTGTAGGCTATATGTGTATTCCTTGTCGGTTATATGTGTAGTCATTTCCAGCTATGTGTATTCCTTGTAGGTTATATGTGTATTCCTTGTTAGTTATATGTACTCCTTCTTGGTTCTATGTGTATTCCTTGTTGGTTCTATGTGTATTCCTTGTTAGTTATATGTACTCCTTGTTGGTTCTATGTGTATTCCTTGTTGGTTATATGTGCATTCTTTGTCGGTTAATGTGTATTCATTTCCAGCAATGTGTATTCCTTGTTGGCTACATGTTTATTCATTCAGTTATATGTGTATTCCTTGTTGGTTATATGTGTATTCCTTGTCAGTTATATGTGTATTCCTTGTCGGTTATATGTGCATTAATTTCCAGCCATGTGTATTCCTTATAATTACGATGACAGAATATGATCAATCTTAATGTATATTCCTTGTCGGTTATACATATATTCGTTGTTGTTTATGTGTATGCCTTGTCGGTTGTACCTGTACACATTTCCGGCTATGTGTATTCCTTGTAGGATATATGTGTATTCTTTGTCGGTTATATGTGTAGTCATTTCCAGCTGTGTGTATTCCTTGTAGGTTATATGTGTATTCCTTGTTAGTTATATGTGTACTCTTTGTAGATTATATGTGTATTCCTTGTCAGTTATATGTATTCCCTTACATGTGTATTCCTTGTTGGTTATATGTATTCCTCATCAGTTATATGTGTTTTCATTTCCAAATGTGTATTTCTTGTAGGTTATATTGTTATTCCTTGTAGTTAATATGTGTATTCCTGGTCTTTTATATGTGTATTCCTTGTTGGTTACATGTATATGCATTCCTTGTCAGTCATATTCATATGTATTCCTTGTCAGTTATATATGTATTCCTTGTCAGTTATATATGTGTATTCCTTGTCAGTCAATATCATATGTGTATTCCTTGTCAGTTATATATGTATTCCTTGTCAGTAAAATGTGTATTCTTTGTCTTATGTGTATTCCTTGCCAGTTATACAATATTCTTGTTGGTTACATTTATATGCATTCCTTGTCAGTTATATTCATATGTATTCCTTGTCAGTTATATGTGTATTCCTTGTCAGTTATGTGTATTCCATGTCAGTCATGTGTATTCCTTGTCATATTGTTGGTTATTTGTGTATTCCTTGACTAATGATTGCAACTTTTTTTGTAATGTTATTTGTCTTAAGAGTTTGCTTTCTGCCAGACCTCAACTCTTGTCATGACTGACATTCTGTAGTTTCTATCAGCAATATAATACCGTTTTTTTTGTGAATTTGCTATTGGCTGCAATATATCCTCCAAGGCCCTAGGTTCGTGACTGCCCTTGGTTCGTGTCCATTTTGTTTTTGCTCCGGGTCTCGTGAGATTTTTGCAGTGCGTGAGACTGACCGTGGGAAAATATTTACTACGCACGTAATTACTACTATTTGCAAACAACGTGTTAAAGATGCGGTTTAAACAGGTAAATATTCTTCACTTATTTAAATAAATTAAATTTATATAAAATGTACTAATTCCAAACGATGACCCTTGAAAAAGACCTCTTTAAACCCTTTTTATACAATATTAAACATTGCCGTTTTCGTCGTCTGCTCTGTTTACATTTTATCAATGCAAGTCACGTGACGATATAGTGCAGAAGTAAGGCCGATATAAAAAAAATGTTTGGTCAATTTCACAAAGCCACTATAGAAAATAATGCAATTTCAAACTTTTTTGTGTGTATTTTTGCAGGCAAATCAATTGAGCTACAAGAACAGGCTGTATTCACCTACTGCATTGACTACACCCTATTGTAGAACTGTTCATTGTAATTTAAAGTTATATTAAATTAGTTAAACAAATGTTAACAGTTGTTAAACTGTTACCTACCATGAAACTGAGAAATTCATTTTCGTTTACTTGACCTAATTTTACCAATAACCGTGGGAAAATATGACGTCACGAATCAAGGGCAGATTCAAAATGGCGATTGTGTTGCGACAGTGGTGTAAACTTTTATGAATTGTTGAGTTATTTGTTATTGGAACATTGGACTGGATTATAAAGAGAAAAGGAAGGAATTATATTATCAAGTTAAGAGCTTTCTTCTCCAGAATGTATATTTGTGAAAGTTATTTTACAATAAAATGTCTTAGGGTAACGAACCATGGACCGACGAGGAGACAAATCAACAAACTGATTAACTTCGGGTACAGTAAATCAATGTGGTAAATAAGAAATTATGTTAGGTGTATGACACAGTTCCCATTGATTGCTTTTGTCCAGAAACAAGAAAATATTTCTATGGTTTCTTTGTTCTCTCGAATAAGTAGAACAAGATGAACTGTACAGTTGTAAATCACCATCAACATAGTGTTACTATGGAGACAGTTAAATACAACAACAAAAGCTGGTAAGGGATACTGGCAAATGAATGAATATGTACCTCGCGGGATTATTTAACGATGAGCTAGATGATCTAAAAATGTCCATAATTACGATGATAAAATATTGTTGATCTTAATGTATATTCCTTGTCGGTTATACATATATTCGTTGTTTTTTATATGTGTATTACTTGCTGGTTATACCTGGACTCATTTTCAGCTATGTGTATTCCTTGTAGGCTATATGTGTATTCCTTGTCGGTTATATGTGTAGTCATTTCCAGCTATGTGTATTCCTTGTAGGTTATATGTGTATTCCTTGTTAGTTATAGTACTCCTTGTTGGTTCTATGTGTATTCCTTGTTGGTTATATGTTTATTCCTTGTTAGTTATATGTACTCCTTGTTGGTTCTATGTGTATTCCTTGTAGGTTATATGTGTATTACTGGTCGGTTATATGTGTAGTCATTTCCAGCTATGTGTATTCCTTGTAGGTTATATGTGTAGTCATTTCCAGCTATGTGTATTCCTTGTTGGTTATATGTTTATTCCTTGTTAGTTATATGTACTCCTTGTTGGTTCTATGTGTATTACTGGTCGGTTATATGTGTAGTCATTTCCAGCTATGTGTATTCCTTGTAGGCTATATGTGTATTACTGGTCGGTTATATGTGTAGTCATTTCCAGCTATGTGTATTCCTTGTAGGCTATATGTGTATTACTGGTCGGTTATATGTGTAGTCATTTCCAGCTATGTGTATTCCTTGTAGGCTATATATATAGTGTATTACTGGTCAGTTATATGTGTAGTCATTTCCAGCTATGTGTATTCCTTGTAGGATATATGTGTATTCCTTGTCAGTTATATGTGTAGTCATTTCCAGCAATGTGTATTCCTTGTAGGCTATATGTGTATTCCTTGTCGCTTATACCTGTACTCATTTCCGGCTATGTGTATTCCTTGTAGGTTATATGTATATTCCTTGTTAGTTATATGTACTCCTTGTTGGTTATATGTATATTCCTTGTTAGTTATATGTTCTCCTTGTTAGTTATATGTGTATTCCTTGTTGGGTATATGTGTATTCCTTGTCAGTTGTATGTGTATTCCTTGTCGGTTATATGTGCATTCATTTCCAGCTATATGTTTTCCTTGTAGGATATATGTGTATTCTTTGTCGGTTATATGTGTAGTCATTTCCAGCTGTGTGTATTCCTTGTAGGATATATGTGTATTCTTTGTCGGTTATATGTGTAGTCATTTCCAGCTGTATGTATTCCTTGTAGGTTATATGTGTATTCCTTGTTAGTTATATGTGTACTCTTTGTATATTATATGTGTATTCCTTGTCAGTTATATGTATTCCCTTACATGTGTATTCCTTGTTGGTTATATGTATTCCTCATCAGTTATATGTGTATTCATTTCCAGATATGTGTATTTCTTGTAGGTTATATTGTTATTCCTTGTAGTTATGTGTATTCCTGGTCTTTTATATGTGTATTCCTTGTTGGTTACATGTATATGCATTCCTTGTCAGTCATATTCATATGTATTTCTTGTCATTTATGTGTATTCCTTGTCAGTGATGTGTCTTCTTTGTCATTTATATGTGTATTCCTTGTCAGTGTTGTGTCTTCTTTGTCATTTATATGTGTATTCCTTGTCAGTGTTGTGTCTTCTTTGTCATTTATGTGTATTCCTTGTCAGTAATATGTGTATTCCTTATCTTTTATATGTGCATTCATTATCTTTTATGTGTGTATTCCTTATCTTTTATGTGTGTATTCCTTATCTTTTATGTGTGTATTCCTTATCTTTTATGTGTGTATTCCTTATCTTTTATGTGTGTATTCCTTATCTTTTATGTGTGTATTCCTTATCTTTTATATGTGTATTCCTTATCATTTATATGTGTATTCATTATCTTTTATGTGTGTATTCCTTGCCATGTATATGAGTATTCTTGTTGGTTGCATGTATATGCATTCCTTGTCAGTTATATTCATATGTATTCCTTATCTTTTATATGTGTATTCCTTGTCAGTTATTTGTCTTAAGAGTTTGCTTTCGGCCAGACCTCAACTCTTGTCATGACTGACATTCTATAGTTTCTATCAGCAATATAATATTGTTTTTTGGGAATTTGCTATTTCTTATTACCATTTGTATTGGCTGCAATATACAAATCAACAAACTGATTAACTTCGGTACAGTAAATCAATGTGGTAAATAAGAAATTATGTTAGGTGTATGACATAGTTCCCATTGATTGCTTTTGTCCAGAAACGAGAAAATATTTCTATGGTTTCTTTGTTTAATTTGTTCTCTCGAATACGTAGAACAAGATGAACTGTACAGTTGTAAATCACCATCAACATAATTGGTTCAGAAAAACAATGCTACAGAACTATTTAATAATACACCACAAATTATTATAAAAACTTTGTCATTCAGCATTCAATATAGTATATTGCAAAATAACATTAGCATTTATATGGAAATATCTACAATTCAGAAACCATAAATAACCAAATTATCACACATGCCACTCATCTGTCATGCAAAAGTCTCTATCTTCCAAGTTCCAAGATACTGGGCACATATCCCAGACATGCCATGACACAGCTAAAGATTAATCACTAGTCTATTCAACTGTGTTAGTATACAACATGCTGATGTTATTCAAGAGACAGCGAATGAAGGTGAATGTGCTGCAGATGGCAATATCTCTTACGTTTTTATATAATTTATTTGTTTTTAAACATTTTTAGATTTTTAAAAAAAAAAAGTTTAATTTTTAATGATGATTTCAGCTGTTCTGTGGTATACAGGCATACTTCTTACATTTGTATGAGATTGAATTGAATGGAATTCTGTTTTAAGGCACATTGACACATGAAAGGTTATATGGCGCCTAACAGGAATGAACGTGCCAGGCTCATCCTCCATTTACATCAAGATAAAATACGGAGAATGGGTCTAGAACCTTCTTATCTACAGAACTGCAGAGCTGCTGCAAATTCTATAGTAGACACTCCATTTACGATGGAGTCACGTTTCCATGTTTGCATATGCGGTGTCGTGATAAAGGCCTTGAATGAGCATGACAAAAAATGAGAAAATGAATATGAATGGGGGAGGGGGAGCATGGGAGGGGGTCCAACCCCTGTGAGATTGCAGTGGTTGTATTCTACCCGGCAACCACACGGGGAACATTTCTACGAGATAGGAATACAAACATCACAATATACAGTGCCCTCCATACGTCCCTTTACAACAGTTATAATCTCTATTGCATTACATATTGAACCAATTAATTTTAAACTTGTTGAAAAAATGCAAATATTGAACCTATCATGCTTTTGATGGATTGACATATATACTTCATTTTTATTTTGCATGTTGTTGTTTTTTTCAAACTGTTGTCTGACCTACCCAGATGGAAGAATGAAAAGTTTGTTTTTTCTATTCAAATTTTGCATTGATTTAAAGGGAAATAAAATTTAATGGTCATTCTCTGGTATATTTTTTCTGTATGTTGGCTTATGTCATCAAAACTATTATGTACTACGAAGTGTAACATGTATACTAGATGTAAAACATAAATTTAGTAATTAATTGTAGGATTATAGGAATTAATTGTAGGATTTTTCAGTAAATTTTAAGGTATACATTAAATGGGGTTTACATGTAATGCAATGAGATTATAACAATGTGTAAAGAGAATTATGAAGGGCATTGTATGTATGACAAAAAGAATACAAAACTGAGTACAAAACTGAGTATCACAATATTTGTATAAAAAATAGTACAAATAACTTCATGTTAGTTTGTAATATAAGGGAAATCTTATATATATATAACAAGTAAATTTATAAGGTACTGTAGGCCAGGAGGTGATCTCTGGAAATATAATGGGTGCTAATCCAAATAGTACAATATAATAGGCGATCGGAAAGTATTATGGGTGTTAGTCCAAATACAACATTATAATGTGTTTTAGTTTTAGGCTAGAAAAGAAAACAGTGAGACTTGGCTCGTAATGCAAATTGATTGAAGTACATATTATACCATGATTTGCATAACAGGTAGCAAAATGAACACCAAATGAATCGATCAAAAATTCAGACTAAATGTAACGTGACCCATATGAGTGGATTTGTATATTTTATATGAAGATTTGTATATTTTATATTTTTTTATATTTGTATTGGAATCAATAATTCTTCCAGATCGCCTACAGGCCCTTTAATATATATATTTTTTTATATAAAATGTTAGTTTTTAACAAAAAACAAGAAATATCACTGTAAGTGATAAATGCCCCCGAAGCGTCCTTTGACCTCTAAGTATGACCTTGACCTTGGAGCCATGGACCAGGATTTTGTGCACGACACGTCGTTTGGTTGTGGTGAGCACTTGTGCCAAGTTATTTGAAAATCCGTCTAGGCATGCAAAAGTTATTGACCAGACACGATTTGAACTTTGACCTCTAAGTGTGACCTTGGGGCCACAGACCTGGATTTTGTGCGCGACACATCGTCTTGTTGTGGTGAGCACTTGTGCCAAGTTATTTGAAAATCCGTCCATGAATGCCAGAGTTATTGACCGGACACAATTTGACTTTTGACCACCAAGTGTGACCTTGACCTTGAAGACCTGGGTTTTGCGCGCAACACATCGTCTTGTTATGGTGAACAGTTGTGCCAAGTTATTTAAAAATTCCTGCAGTGGTTGTGACGTTACGGTCCGGACACGAAATTGCGTACTAGTCTTGTTTTTGACCTATAAACTTCAAGTGTAACCTTGACCTTTGAGGTACTGATCTGGGTTTTGCACGCGACACATCGTTTTGTTATGGTGATCACTTGTGCCAAGTTATTTAAAAATCCCTGCAGGGGTTGTGACGTTACAGTCCGGACACGAAATTGCGTACCTGTTTTTGACCTACGAACTTAAAGTGTGATCTTGACCTTTGAGGTACAGACCTGGGTTTTGCGAGCGACACATCGTCTTGTTATGGTGATCACTTGTGCCAAGTTATTTAAAAATCCCTACAGGGGTTGTGACGTTACGGTCCGGACACAAATTGCGTACCTGTTTTTGACCTATGAACTCAAGTGTGACCTGGACCTTTGAGGTACGGACCTGGGTTTTGCGCGCGACACATCGTCTTGTTATGGTGATCACTTGTGCCAAGTTAATCATAAATCCATGCAGGGGTTTTGAAGGTACAGTCCGGACAGGAAAAGCGGAATGACGGACAGACAGACAGAATCCGGACGGACGGTCGGGGCATAAAAATGAAAGTTTTCTGCAAACACACAGCCATACAAACATTTATTACAATTTTGCAAATATTCAAAACCCCAAACAAACACTCATATCTTTAACCCATTAGCAGAAACGTTTAATTTCAAATATTTCACCAATTCATCTATTATCCTATTAGAAGAATATTTCCCATATACCAAATATTTATAAATATACAAGGAACACATCTTGAAATAATTATACACATGCAGACTTCACATTTTTTTTCAAAAGTAGCTTTTTGTGAAAACTGAAAACCCGAGTTGCCATAGAAACAAGCTTAAAGTTACACAAGACGAGAAATACATCAGAGTTAGTAGACTTCATTTACATAATCAAGTACAAAGATGTCAATTCATCATTGTTCTTTTAAATCATCTTAAAGTCAAACATCATTAGAGTTTCTAGAAATGATAATCTTGTTTCTAACATTTTACAGAAAAGGACGGAAAATATACCAAATTGAAAAGGTCTGCATGATGAGGACACTCCCTCAAGGCTAGGTATATTACAATATTTGCCGATTTTTTTCACCAACATAATGGAACGACAAATTAAATGATTTGTGTCTTTCAGTATGATCAGGATGCTGTACTACCAGTATTGCAACCATGGTATAATACAGCACAGAGCCGACTAGAGACAGCAAGTGCTATAAAATGCTGCACCTTTGACCTCTGAACTACTTATTGTGCATTTCTTGACTTTAACTAGAACTATCTCAGTAGGTGATGAAAATTGCCGCTTAAATTCTAAGTCAAACAAAGGGCCATAATTCTGTAATAAATTAGGCAATCAACAATGGGTGATGTAGAGGGACATAAGATCATCAGTTGTTATGTGTATATGAAGTTTGGGAACCACCCATTTAATTGAATTGAATTGAATGTTGTTTAACGGCTCATCAACACAGTATAGGTTATTTAGAGCCGCCCCAGAGAGAGGGGAAGGATACATAGGAATCCGGGAACCTGCCCTACTCTTATTATCGAATAGATTCCTATGGTTCTTTAACGTGCTCGGAGGATAGACCGATACACGGGACCGCCCGGTTTACGTCCCCATCCGACGGACGAGGCTAAGGTAAAGTGTCTTGCCCAAGAACACACCGACGGAACTCAGTTCCACCCATTTAAAACTGTTTGAGTAAATGCAAGTAATAACAAGAGCACCGCCAACGGTGCAGATGCTCGACTTTCGTGAAATTACAATGATAAACAAGGTTTCCATCAATTACATACAAGCTTTAACCAAGATTTCTAAGTATAAAAGGAGTCATAATTTTGTTACAATAAAAACATGGGCTTTTCAAGATGATAAATACATGTGTGAAGTTTCAATCCATTATGTAAAGTACTTTTGGAGATGTAAGCTTACATACAAACTTTAACCAAATTTTCAGAGAATAAAAGGGGCCATGATTTTTTTTAAAAAAAAGCAAGAGTTATAGAACGTGGTTCTGTGGTGTTGTCTACTAAGGCTGAATGCATGTGTGAAGTTTCAATCCATTATGTAAAGTACTTTGAGAGATACAAAGTTACATACAAACTTTAACCAAATTACTTAAGTACAAAAGGGGCCATAATTTTGTTTAAATAGATGCAAGAGTTATAGGCTCTGTGATGTTGTGTTATGATGCCTAATGCATGTGTGAAGTTTTAATCTATTATGTTAAGTTCTTTGCGAGATACAAGCTTGCATTCAAACTTTAACCAAGTTTTCGAAGTATGAAAGGGGCGATAATTCTGTCAAAATAAAAGCAGGAGTTATGTCACCCCACTCTATGGTGTCATCTAATGATGATGAATACATGTGTGAAGTGTCAATTCATTGTGTAAAGTGGTTTGGAAGATACAAACTTACATTCAAACTTGTACCAATTTTCTAAGTATAAAAGGGACCATAATTCTGTCAAAATAAAAGCATGAGTTTTAGAACCTGGATTTGTGGTGTCATCTAATGTTGCCAAATACACGTGTGAAGGTTCAATCCATTATGTATAGTAGTTTATGGGATACAAGCTTACAAACAAACTTTAACCAAGCTTACATACAAACTTTAACCTTGAGTTTTCTAAGTATGAAAGGGGCCATCATTTTGTTAAAATAAAAGCATGAGTTATAGAACCTGGCTCTGTGGTGTCATCTAAAGATGCTGAATACATGTGTGAAGTTTCAATTAATTATGTTAAGTGGTTTGGGAGATACAAGCTTACATACAAACTTTAACCAAGGGACGCAGACGACGACGACGATCAAGTGATGACAATAGCTCTTTTTTTCCTTCGGAAAAGTCAAGCTAAAATGTGTTAACGCGACGCAACGCGACAAACATGGGATGTTATGGACAGTGTGATTCCCATATAGGTCCAACAAACATGGGATGTTATGGACAGTGTGATTCCCATATAGGCCCACTTCACTTTGTGAAAGTGAGGTTATAATAAACGCTAAGGCATTTTATCATTCTCTTTCTGATCCATAATGTTGTTTACAATAACAGATTAGTTTTGTGCCACAGAAGTATATTAAACAAGACAGTAAAGTCGTCCCCCAACATCAACTATAGACTTGGAGTCGACCACGTCAATATCATGATATAGCTCCATAATCGTTTTTACCAATTTTGGTCTTAAATACTGACGGGATGTAACTCCTCCCTGAGGGATAGATAATATTTTGTAGGTATTGATTTGTATGGAGTTGTTACATTGCCTTGACTCAGAATTACTGAACCCAATAAAGACAAGGAGTAGATGATTAATACTGAATTGTCAAATGTGGAATATTTTTGTTAGTTCCTCACTGTTAAAGTGGATAATTGGTTATTTAAACTGATCACAAACCTCATCAACTTGAACATTTGAGTCCAAACAATATCATTCCTATTTGATGAAATGCAATCTTTTAATCACTTTTCACTCTGAGAATTTTAAATAAACTTTCCTTTAAAAGGGAATGTCCCGTCTTGTTAGGCAACTATTAGGTTGGTGGGTGAACATGAGAAAAGCCATCGACAAAGTTTGTAAAATATGTGCATCAACGTGTCAAATCTACACAAAAAGGCTGGCACTTATAAATGTAAGCCCACAATGTACAGACATTTGGGTTCTCTTTGTCAGTTCCATTTTGGGTTGAATGTGATACAAGTCCTTCTCCCATTTAGTGTTTTCTCTACATTTTAAACCAATCAGAATTTGGCTCAGAATTTCAAATACTAGCACCATTTATTCATGAAGACTACTACCAGAGCTCTTCATCGTTTATAGTGTGACCTATTTTAGAGACTATCGATAACACCTATCGTAAACACTAAGCTACATGGAGTCTATGAGGAGAAATCTCCACCATTAAGAAACCGGGGTCGGTCGTTACGCTCCTTCCCTCTAATCCTATACATCCTGTTTTAAGCAATAGTGAGCATAACTGTATGATTGTATACTGCTACAGCAACCAATGGCAGCCATAAGAAATCCACTCCCATTATTCTGTTTACTTGAGTAATAGTGAACATCACTGAGCATATGTGTATTTGCTGATTATATATTTATATTTACTACATCAACCAATTCTAACTATTTTAAATAAATAAATAAAACTAATTTACACTTGGAATATTTGATTAATGACAAATTGACAAATTGGCATCCTTGATTACATATATGAAGCCTACGAAGCATGGTTATTCTGTTCTGTCATGTTTGTATCACCTGTGGTTGCCATGTGCCGAGGATGCTGGTTTCTCATTTAATGAACCATTAGAACTATATAATGAACCCGTGCTCGAATAATAGCTATGGCTAGTGTAGCTGAAATTTAAACATAAGTAGGCACGGTAAATGTATTAAAGCAAAGCATACCACACTTTGCACGTTTTTGTTTGTTTTGTTCTATTTTCTGGAGGAGTATGTTGTTGATTTACATTAAATCAGGTTTTAAGAAAACAAAAATTATAATGCACACAATTATAGAGGTAAAAATGGAGATACCCAGTTTCATTTAACATGTTTGAACAAAATTTATAACTCTAGACTTCCACTAACCCTTAACCCGCTATACTTATATAATGGACTGTTCATTCTTTAAATTAAGACCATTCCATTTATGTGACAAAGGTCTGGTTGGGGGAAGTGACTGATCAGCAGCCAGACATTGTAAACCCTGATCAGCCTGCGAGTTACTCGCAGGCTGATCTGGGTTTACAATGGATGCAAAAGCTCTTATAGTCGTGCTTAGCGGGTTAAGGGTTAATGGGCTAGTAAATTTCAATGAATATGAAACTAATGAAATATCAAAATGATAAAATACAGGTCTTGTTTTTGGTAAACAAAGTAACCTTAATTTGTGTGAAAGCAAGCTTTATGTAATGCCAATTAGTAAACATTGCTTCAAAATCAGAACTGTTGTGCCATGGACTCCAGAAGACAGAAACAAAACATTACATGAGTATAAATGAAAATTAAGTGCAGGCAAAGGACTATAAACAAATTGTTTAAATGAAGCAGCTAATTAATATATATGTGTGTTTTCATCAATCCTCCAATGCCCAATATTAGGAATAGTTTGATTACCCACAATGGGAATAAAATGTTTATAAGCTCAATTAGTGTTTTATCAGCATACGAAATAAAACTGATTGTGCAGTTTGATCGATGAAAACACTCATACTAAATAAAAGCTAAAGAAGCATGTTAATAATCGTTTGATCAGGCAATGGGTAACCTATGCCTAGAACAAAATAATTGAATTGAATTGGGGTTTTAAGGCGCACCAACACATGAAAAGGTTATATGGCGCCTAAAAGGCATGAACATGCCAGGCTCATCTTCCATGTACATCGAGATAAAATATGGAAAATGGGCCTAGAACCTTCTCACCCTGAACTGCAGAGTTGCTGCAAATTCTATCGTAGAAACTCCATTTACGCTGGAGCCACGTTATTGTTTTTCTGCCACTGCTCTTTTGATGTGAGCGAGATAGCACCTGAAACAATGCAGGGATCATGATGAAGACCTTTAATGAACATGAACAAAAAATGATAAAATGAACATGAATTTGGGGGGATTCTACCCCTCTGCCTATCCTTCCAAAGGGATCTGCAGTGGCCCTATTCTTTGCCCCGTGACCAAACGGGGCCCCCCCGAGAACCACACGGGGCTAGAACAAAATAAAACTATAAATCATAATGAACAAGAAAATGACTGACTACAATGAAATGTGTTTGATGTCAAAGCAGCGTATACATATTCCTTACAACTGGACCAGTTACCTCGGACAAGAATCGCCACCTCGGACAAGACTCGCCACCTCGGACAAGACTCGCAACCTCTGACAAGACTCACAACCTCGGACAAGACTCGCCACCTCGGACAAGACTCGCCACCTCGGACAAGACTCGCAATCTCAGACAAGACTCACAACCTCGGACAAGACTAGCAACCTCGGACAAGACTCGCAACAATTCTTACCCAGGAACCCAGCCATGTTTGGGCCGAGGGAAGACATTTATAAATAACTACAATGGTGCAGCATGCCAAAAAGTCGTTTAAATCTTTTAAACATGAGTGTGACACTGACAGAAACTGTAATAAAATAAACTAGAAGATGAATAACAAGCTGCATATTCAGACTGAATGACTTCACACCCAAATTAAATGGAGGCTGCACTAATGAGATTGTGTCTACAAAAGAGCCTTCACCGTTTCTATTATGAAGCATGCAGATTAGATTGTTTTACTCCTACAACCAAACAAGTCATTTTCAATTCTGCAAGTGTATTTGCCTACACTAAACAAAAGCTACTACGTCTATAATAAGAATTTTAAGAAGATTACTGACAATATTAAGGCACTGAAATATTTCTTTTATCTTATTAAAATAAAAGTTTAAAAAATATCTTGTTTTTATTTAAGATTAAACATATTAAGCGATTAGTATAAATTGTATGAAGAAAAAAATCCTCGTTTGTTTCAAATCCGATAGTTTACACAAAATTTAATCTCACTTCTCACTGTAAACAATCAAGAAAAGCTATCTTTTACACTTTAAAAATAAGAAAAAGCAATTTGTTTAAATAAATGAAAACCCACAAAGGGATGGGAAAACATTGAACTATTATTTTAATCAATGACAGACTCCTTCACACTGTAGTGACCTGTAGTTTAACCCTTAGCCCAGTATGAGTTACTCGCAGGCTGATCTGGGTTTACAATGGACACTATAGGCTATTGTAGTCGTATGATAGTAGTCGCCCTTAGCAGGCTAAGGTTTAAGTGCTGCGGTTTTCAGAGTGTACAAGACCTACCCTCTAGTGTTGACTCGTCTGTTGCCGCGATGATGACTCGATTTACTGGCACGATGGTTCTCTAACTCGTCCTTTAAGTCAAGGATTTTCTGTTTCACATCCGGATCTTCAGCCAGATCTGAAAAAAAGATAATGTATATAAACAGAATGTCAGGGCTGTAGTCCAAAATAAATAAACACTGCCGGGGCCTTCGTGTTTTATAAATTATTATGACAATGACATTGAATGAGGACAGGATTTTGAAAACAAAGAAAATAGTTTAAGCAAGTCATTATTAATAATGTTAACTAATGGGCAGATGTTGAATTAAAGTGTGACGTTCAAAACAAGTATTTTAAGTATGATAATTAAGAAAAATGTAATGTACTAACCTCCTGGGATATTTACTAAACAAGAAGCATGGCCTGTCGGTGCAAACGCTCGGCTTTCAAGGCCTTGCTAATTTATTGGAAAACTATGTTGAAGGGCATAATTTTGCTTAACCCTTAACCCGCTACATATATAATGGACTGTTCTTTCTCTGAATTAAGACCATTCCATTTATGCGACAAAGGGGTGTTTTGGGGAAATGACTGATCTGTCTGCGAATTACTGGGTTTACAATGGACGCAAAGGCTATTATAGTCGTGCTTAGCGGGTCAAGGGTTAATAGAAAACAGAATTATTGCACTTGTTAACCAAATTTTGTAAGTATAAAAACGGCTGTATTTTTGTTAAAAGTGTGAAGTTTCAATCCATTACGTAAAGTAGTTTCGTAGAAACAAGCTTATATACCAAATTTAACCAAATTTTCTGAGTATAAGTGGCCATAATTTTGTTAAAATAAAAGCATGAGTTATAGAACCTGGCTGTATGGTGTTGTCTAATGATGCCAAATACATGTGTGAAGTTTCAATCCTTTATGTAAAGTACTTTCAAGATACAAGTTAACCTACAAACTTTAACCCGGGCAAAGACGACCATGGTGACCATGACTTATCAAGTGACGACAATAGCTCTTTTTTCTTTTGAAAAAAAACAACAAAAAATGAACTAATAAAAGCACAGCCTTTAGTCAAACTGTTGTATTAAGTCATTATTGTAAGCTACACCATTGTGGGCATTTCAAATCATTTAAGTTGACCTTCCTGCATAGTAAGCTACACCATTGTGGGCATTCCAGATCATTTAAGTTGACCTTCCTGCATTGTAAGCTACACCATTGTGGACATTCCAAATCATTTCAGTTGACCTTCCTGCATAGTAAGCTACACCATTGTGGGCATTCCAAATCATTTAAGTTGACCTTCCTGCATTGTAAGCTACACCATTGTGGGCATTCCAAATCATTTAAGTTGACCTTCCTGCATTGTAAGCTACACCATTGTGGGCATTCCAAATCATTTAAGTTGACCTTCCTGCATTGTAAGCTACACCACTGTGGGCATTCCAAATCATTTAAGTTGACCTTCCTGCATTGTAAGCTACACCACTGTGGGCATTCCAAATCATTTAAGTTGACCTTCCTGCATTGTAAGCTACACCATTGTGGGCATTCCAAATCATTTAGTTGTCCTTCCTGCATAGTAAGCTACACCATTGTGGGCATTCCAAATCATTTAAGTTGACCTTCCTGCATTGTATGCTACACCATTGTGGGCATTCCAAATCATTTAAGTTGACCTTCCTGCATTGTAAGCTACACCATTGTGGGCATTCCAAATCATTTAAGTTGACCTTCCTGCATTGTATGCTACACCATTGTGGGCATTCCAAATCATTTAAGTTGACCTTCCTCCATTGTAAGCTACACCATTGTGGGCATTCCAAATCATTTAAGTTGACCTTCCTGCATTGTAAGCTACACCACTGTGGGCATTCCAAATCATTTAAGTTGACCTTCCTGCATTGTAAGCTACACCACTGTGGGCATTCCAAATCATTTAAGTTGACCTTCCTGCATTCTAAACTACACCACTGTGGGCATTCCAAATCATTTAAGTTGTCCTTCCTCCATTATAAGCTACACCATTGTGGGCATTCCAAATCATTTAGTTGTCCTTCCTCCATTGTAAACTACACCATTGTGGGCATTCCAAATCATTTAAGTTGACCTTCCTGCATTGTAAGCTACACAATTGTGGGCATTCCAAATCATTTAAGTTGTCCTTCCTCCATTGTAAACTACACCATTGTGGGCATTCCAAATCATTTAAGTTGACCTTCCTGCATTCTAAACTACACCACTGTGGGCATACCAAATCATTTAAGTTGACCTTCCTGCATTGTAAGCTACACCACTGTGGGCATTCCAAATCATTTAAGTTGACCTTCCTGCATTCTAAACTACACCACTGTGGGCATTCCAAATCATTTAAGTTGACCTTCCTGCATTGTAAGCTACACCACTGTGGGCATTCCAAATCATTTAAGTTGTCCTTCCTCCATTGTAAACTACACCATTGTGGGCATTCCAAATCATTTAAGTTGACCTTCCTGCATTCTAAACTACACCACTGTGGGCATTCCAAATCATTTAAGTTGACCTTCCTGCATTGTAAGCTACACCACTGTGGGCATTCCAAATCATTTAAGTTGACCTTCCTGCATTCTAAACTACACCACTGTGGGCATTCCAAATCAATTAAGTTGTCCTTCCTCCATTGTAAGCTACACCATTGTGGGTATTCCAAATCATTTAAGTTGACCTTCCTGCATAGTAAGCTACACAATTGTGGGCATTCCAAATCATTTAAGTTGTCCTTCCTCCATTGTAAACTACACCACTGTGGGCATTCCAAATCATTTAAGTTGTCCTTCCTCCATTGTAAGCTACACCATTGTGGGCATTCCAAATCATTTAAGTTGACCTTCCTGCATTGTAAGCTACACAATTGTGGGCATTCCAAATCATTTAAGTTGACCTTCCTGCATTCTAAACTACACCACTGTGGGCATTCCAAATCATTTAAGTTGTCCTTCCTCCATTGTAAGCTACACCATTGTGGGCATTCCAAATCATTTAAGTTGACCTTCCTGCATAGTAAGCTACACAATTGTGGGCATTCCAAATCATTTAAGTTGACCTTCCTGCATTGTAAGCTACACCATTGTGGGCATTCCAAATCATTTAAGTTGTCTTTCCTCCATTGTAAACTACACCATTGTGGGCATTCCAAATCATTTAAGTTGTCCTTCCTCCATTGTGAGCTACACAATTGTGGGCATTCCAAATCATTTAAGTTGACCTTCCTGCATTCTAAACTACACCACTGTGGGCATTCCAAATCATTTAAGTTGACCTTCCTGCATTGTAAGCTACACCACTGTGGGCATTCCAAATAATTTAAGTTGATCTTCCTGCATTCTAAACTACACCACTGTGGGCATTCCAAATCATTTAAGTTGACCTTCCTGCATTGTAAGCTACACCACTGTGGGCATTCCAAATCATTTAAGTTGACCTTCCTGCATTCTAAACTACACCACTGTGGGCATTCCAAATCATTTAAGTTGACCTTCCTGCATTGTAAGCTACACCACTGTGGGCATTCCAAATCATTTAAGTTGACCTTCCTGCATTCTAAACTACACCACTGTGGGCATTCCAAATCATTTAAGTTGACCTTCCTGCATTCTAAACTACACCACTGTGGGCATTCCAAATCATTTAAGTTGACCTTCCTGCATTATAAGCTACACCATTGTGGGCATTCCAAATCATTTAAGTTGACCTTCCTGCATTGAAAGCTACACCATTGTGGGCATTCCAAATCATTTAAGTTGACCTTCCTGCATTCTAAACTACACCACTGTGGGCATTCCAAATCATTTAAGTTGACCTTCCTGCATTCTAAACTACACCACTGTGGGCATTCTAAATCATTTAAGTTGACCTTCCTGCATTCTAAACTACACCACTGTGGGCATTCCAAATCATTTAAGTTGACCTTCCTGCATTCTAAACTACACCATTGTGGGCATTCCAAATCATTTAAGTTGACCTTCCTGCATTGTAAGCTACACCATTGTGGGCATTCCAAATCAATTAAGCTGACCTTCCTGCATTGTAAGCTACACCATTGTGGGCATTCTAAATCATTTAAGTTGACCTTCCTGCATTGTAAACTACACCATTGTGGGCATTCCAAATCATTTAAGTTGACCTTCCTGCATTGTAAGCTACACCATTGTGGGCATTCCAAATCATTTAAGTTGACCTTCCTGCATTGTAAACTACACCACTGTGGGCATTCCAAATCATTTAAGTTGACCTTCCTGCATTATAAGCTACACCATTGTGGGCATTCCAAATCATTTAGTTTGACCTTCCTGCATTGTATGCTACACCATTGTGGGCATTCCAAATCATTTAAGTTGACCTTCCTGCATTGTAAGCTACACCATTGTGGGCATTCCAAATCATTTAAGTTGACCTTCCTGCATTGTACGCTACACCATTGTGGGCATTCCAAATCATTTAAGTTGACCTTCCTACATTGTAAGCTACACCATTGTGGGCATTCCAAATCATTTAAGTTGACCTTCCTGCATTGTAAGTTACACCATTGTGCGCATTCCAAATCATTTAAGTTGACCTTCCTGCATTGTAAGCTACACCATTGTGGGCATTCCAAATCATTTAAGTTGACCTTCCTGCATTGTAAGCTACACAATTGTGGGCATTCCAAATCATTTAAGTTGACCTTCCTGCATTGTAAGCTACACCATTGTGGGCATTACAAATCATTTAAGTCTTTCCTGCATTGTAAGCTACACCATTGTGGGCATTTCAAATCATTTAAGTTGACCTTCCTGCATTGTAAACTACACCACTGTGGGCATTCCAAATCATTTAAGTTGACCTTCCTGCATTATAAGCTACACCATTGTGGGCATTCCAAATCATTTAGTTTGACCTTCCTGCATTGTATGCTACACCATTGTGGGCATTCCAAATCATTTAAGTTGACCTTCCTGCATTGTAAGCTACACCATTGTGGGCATTCCAAATCATTTAAGTTGACCTTCCTGCATTGTACGCTACACCATTGTGGGCATTCCAAATCATTTAAGTTGACCTTCCTACATTGTAAGCTACACCATTGTGGGCATTCCAAATCATTTAAGTTGACCTTCCTGCATTGTAAGTTACACCATTGTCCGCATTCCAAATCATTTAAGTTGACCTTCCTGCATTGTAAGCTACACCATTGTGGGCATTCCAAATCATTTAAGTTGACCTTCCTGCATTGTAAGCTACACAATTGTGGGCATTCCAAATCATTTAAGTTGTCCTTCCTGCATTGTAAGCTACACAATTGTGGGCATTCCAAATCATTTAAGTTGACCTTCCTGCATTGTAAGCTACACCATTGTGGGCATTCCAAATCATTTAAGTTGACCTTCCTGCATAGTAAGCTACACCATTGTGGGCATTCCAAATCATTTAAGTTGACCTTCCTGCATTATAAGCTACACCATTGTGGGCATTCCAAATCATTTAGTTTGACCTTCCTGCATTGTATGCTACACCATTGTGGGCATTCCAAATCATTTAAGTTGACCTTCCTGCATTGTAAGCTACACCATTGTGGGCATTCCAAATCATTTAAGTTGACCTTCCTGCATTGTACGCTACACCATTGTGGGCATTCCAAATCATTTAAGTTGACCTTCCTACATTGTAAGCTACACCATTGTGGGCATTCCAAATCATTTAAGTTGACCTTCCTGCATTGTAAGTTACACCATTGTGCGCATTCCAAATCATTTAAGTTGACCTTCCTGCATTGTAAGCTACACCATTGTGGGCATTCCAAATCATTTAAGTTGACCTTCCTGCATTGTAAGCTACACAATTGTGGGCATTCCAAATCATTTAAGTTGACCTTCCTGCATTGTAAGCTACACCATTGTGGGCATTACAAATCATTTAAGTCTTTCCTGCATTGTAAGCTACACCATTGTGGGCATTTCAAATCATTTAAGTTGACCTTCCTGCATTGTAAACTACACCACTGTGGGCATTCCAAATCATTTAAGTTGACCTTCCTGCATTATAAGCTACACCATTGTGGGCATTCCAAATCATTTAGTTTGACCTTCCTGCATTGTATGCTACACCATTGTGGGCATTCCAAATCATTTAAGTTGACCTTCCTGCATTGTAAGCTACACCATTGTGGGCATTCCAAATCATTTAAGTTGACCTTCCTGCATTGTACGCTACACCATTGTGGGCATTCCAAATCATTTAAGTTGACCTTCCTACATTGTAAGCTACACCATTGTGGGCATTCCAAATCATTTAAGTTGACCTTCCTGCATTGTAAGTTACACCATTGTCCGCATTCCAAATCATTTAAGTTGACCTTCCTGCATTGTAAGCTACACCATTGTGGGCATTCCAAATCATTTAAGTTGACCTTCCTGCATTGTAAGCTACACAATTGTGGGCATTCCAAATCATTTAAGTTGTCCTTCCTGCATTGTAAGCTACACAATTGTGGGCATTCCAAATCATTTAAGTTGACCTTCCTGCATTGTAAGCTACACCATTGTGGGCATTCCAAATCATTTAAGTTGACCTTCCTGCATAGTAAGCTACACCATTGTGGGCATTCCAAATCATTTAAGTTGACCTTCCTGCATTGTAAGCTACACCATTGTGGGCATTCCAAATCATTTAAGTTGACCTTCCTGCATTGTAAGCTACACCATTGTGGGCATTCCAAATCATTTAGTTGTCCTTCCTGCATTGTAAGCTACACCATTGTGGGCATTCCAAATCATTTAAGTTGACCTTCCTGCATTGTAAGCTACACCATTGTGGGCATTCCAAATCATTTAAGTTGACCTTCCTGCATTGCAAGCTACACCATTGTGGGCATTCCAAATCATTTAAGTTGACCTTCCTACATTGTAAGCTACACCATTGTGGGCATTCCAAATCATTTAAGTTGACCTTCCTGCATAGTAAGCTACACCATTGTGGGCATTCCAAATCATTTAAGTCGACCTTCCTGCATTGTAAGCTACACCATTGTGGGCATTACAAATCATTTAAGTCCTTCCTGCATTGTAAGCTACACCATTGTGGGCATTTCAAATCATTTAAGTTGCCCTTCCTGCATTGTAAGCTACACCATTGTGGGCATTCCAAATCATTTAAGTTGACCTTCCTGCCATCAGTAGTAATCATACTTTTTCATGTAATTATTAAACTGAGTAATATGGGAATTATATTTCTGTGTCTGTATTATGATACATGTATTATTTTTAATTTTGTAAACTGCTTGTCATTACTATACATGTACATTATGTATATATATATACTCTTATTGTATTTAAACTGAGATTAATAATGCAGTATAATCGTTTGCGATTAATTTTCCTTTTCGTGCATTCTAAATAATATATTTAACAAGCTTTCCATTTTGAAATCATCAACATGAAAGTTCTGTTATGTTCATTGCTTGATTACATATTTCCTTGATTTTAATACTGAGTTGTGCTCAAATTGGCAGCTATTGCATATGTTTGGAGCAATCCACAAAAGAAATAGAGAACTAATTAAAATACGAATTATTCCACATTTGAACTTATACAAATTTAATAGCAACATTTTGGTTTTTATTGACATATAACTGCAAGAACAATTTGTTCAAAAACTAGTTGGGAATACGTGATCTGACTGTACTCTACAGTTCCAAATCAGAAGCCAAACTTGTCTCAATATTCCAAACACAAATTAATCAGAAAATCATTACAAATCAATTTATATTATCCCAGTTGACTTCTTAATAAGTCTGCAAATCTCGGCTGTTGCTGCGATTCCATCAGTTTCAAGTTGAGACAGGAAATGAATTCCTGCAAACTCTGCTCAACCTTTCTTCCTTACTTATATATATATCTACTTAATCACTTAATGACCTTCTAACTGTCCTATTATCTACTCCAATAACCTTTTCCTACATACTGGTAGAAGTTATTGAGGAATTAATCAGTGTTATTTCCAGAAACAAGAAATGATGCATTAATGACAAAAAAAAGAATGTGCCTTATCAAATGGAGTGTATGATGCATTAATGACAAATGTGTGTTACCAAAGGGAGTGTATGATGCATTAATGACAAATGTGTTACCAAATGGAGTGTATGATGCATTAATGACAAATGTGTGTTACCAAAGGCAGTGTATGATGCATTAATGACAAATGTGTGTTACCAAAGGCAGTGTATGATGCATTAATGACAAATGTGTGTTACCAAAGGGAGTGTATGATGCATTAATGACAAATGTGTGTTACCAAAGGGAGTGTATGATGCAATAATGACAAATGTGTGTTACCAAAGGGAGTGTATGATGCATTAATGACAAATGTGTGTTACCAAAGGGAGTGTATGATGCAATAATGACAAATGTGTGTTACCAAAGGGAGTGTATGATGCATTAATGACAAATGTGTGTTACCAAAGGGAGTGTATGATGCAATAATGACAAATGTGTGTTACCAAAGGGAGTGTATGATGCATTAATGACAAATGTGTGTTACAAAGGGAGTGTATGATGCATTAATGACAAATGTGTGTTACCAAAGGGAGTGTATGATGCATTAATGACAAATGTGTGTTACCAAAGGGAGTGTATGATGCATTAAAGACACATGTGTGTTACCAAAGGGAGTGTATGATGCATTAAAGACAAATGTGTTACCAAAGGGAGTGTATGATGCATTAATGACAAATGTGTGTTATCAAAGGGAGTGTATGATGCATTAAAGACAAATGTGTGTTACCAAAGGGAGTGAATGATGCATTCATGACAAATGTGTGTTACCAAAGGGAGTGTATGATGCATTAAAGACAAATGTGTGTTACCAAAGGGAGGGTATGATGCATTAAAGACAAATGTGTGTTACCAAATGGAGTGTGTGATGCATTAATGACAAATGTGTGTTACCAAAGGGAGTGTATGATGCATTAATGACAAATGTGTGTTACCAAATGGAGTGTATGATGCATTAAAGACAAAGGTGTGTAACCAAATGGAGTGTATGATGCATTAAAGACAAATGTGTGTTACCAAAGGGAGTGTATGATGCATTAAAGACAAATGTGTGTTACCAAATGGAGTGTATGATGCATTAAAGACAAATGTGTGTTACCAAATGGAGTGTATAATGCTTAAAGACAAATGTGAGTTACCAAATGGAGTGTATGATGCATTAAAGACAAATGTGTGTTACCATAGGGAGTGTATGATGCATTAAAGACAAATGTGTGTTACCAAATGGAGTGTATAATGCATTAAAGACAAATGTGTGTTACCAAAGAGAGTGTATGATGCATTAAAGACAAATGTGTTACCAAATGGAGTGTGTGATGCATTAATGACAAATGCGTGTTACCAAAGGGAGTGTGTGATGCATTAATGACAAATGTGTGTTACCAAAGGGAGTGTATGATGCATTAATGACAAATGTGTTTTACCAAATGGAGTGTATGATGCATTAAAGACAAAGGTGTGTAACCAAATGGAGTGTATGATGCATTAAAGACAAATGTGTGTTACCAAATGGAGTGTATGATACTTAAAGACAAATGTGTGTTACCAAATGGAGTGTATAATGCTTAAAGACAAATGTGTGTTACCAAATGCAGTGTATGATGCATTAAAGACAAATGTGTGTTACCAAAGGGAGTGTATGATGCATTAAAGACAAATGTGTGTTACCAAATGGGGTGTATAATGCATTAAAGACAAATGTGTGTTACCAAATGAAGTGTATGGTGCATTAAAGACAAATGTTTGTTACCAAAGGGAGTGTATGGTGCATTAAAGACAAATGTGTGTTACCAAGTGGAGTGTATAATGCATTATAAACAAATGTGTGTTACCAAAGGGAGTGTATAATGCATTAAAGACAAATGTGTGTTACCAAATGGAGTGTATGATGCATTAAAGACAAATGTGTGTTACCAAATGGAGTGTATGATGCATTAAAGACAAATGTGTGTTACCAAATGGAGTGTATGATGCATTAAAGTTAAAATTAATGTGTGTTACCAAATGGAGAGTATGATGCATTAAAGACAAATGTGTGTTACCAAATGGAGTGTATGATGCATTAAAGACAAATGTGTGTTACCACAGGGAGTGTATGATGCATTAAAGACAAATGTGTGTTACCAAAGGGAGTATATGATGCATTGAAGACAAATGTGTGTTACCAAATGGAGTGTATGATGCATAAATGACAAGTGTAACCAAAGGGAGTATATGATGCATTGAAGACAAATGTGTGTTACCAAAGGGAGTGTATGATGTATTAATGACAAATGTGAGTGTACAATGTGTATTTCCAAAGATAATGTATGTATGATACATTAATGACAAATGTGAATTACCAAATGGGGTTTCTCCATTTCTGAGGGTTTTTGCATCCAAGTCTGCTCCATTCTTCACAAGTAGCTCCAATACTTCCGGCTGTAATTAAAACATTCACATACTTATATACAGCTTGTCATCATCACTTATATTTTCTCTGCCCATTCTTTATAAAAATCTGGTTCACATCTTTTCTCTGCCCCTTTTTTATAAAGACCTGGTTCAAATATTTTCTCTGCCACTTTTTTTATAAAGACCTGGTTAACATATTTTCTCTGCCCCTTTTTTTAAAAAGACCTGTTCACATATTTTCTCTGCCCTTTTTTTTTTATAAAGACCTCGTTAACATATTTTCTCTGCACCTTTTCTTTTATAAAGACCTGGTTAACATAGTCCCTGCCCCTTCTTTATAAAGACCTGGTTAGCATACTGTCTCTGCCCCTTCTTTATAAAGATCTGGTTAACATATTTCTCTGCCCCTTTCTTAATAAAGCTCGTCTCTGCCCCTTCTTTATAAATACCTCGTTAACATAATTGTATTGTCTCTGCCCCTTCCTTTATAAAGACCTGGCCTTGAATTCACCAACCATTCTTGAGAATATTCTTAGACGTAAGCTCAAGTATGCAAGTTTCAATCACAAATATTTCTATAAGTTTACAGAATAAATGTTCATAACAAGCTGCTATGTATAAATATGATGCATACTAATAAATAGCTTCTTTGAAGGTCATGGAAATATTTGTGAACGAAATTTCAGTACTTGGGCTCAAGTCTAAGAATGCATAGATCCGCTGTGTCAACCAAACATATATCTGACCATGCCTGTTGACCAATTAAAATCACATGAGGTATTTACCCCGTTACATAAAGCACATGATGTCCCACAAACAAAACATTCCACCTGATATCTTCACCGTGTGCACGTCGCAGAGTGGGCACAGGTGACATTCATGGTTTAGTCGCGTAAATCATGAGTGTCACCTGACCGAGAGTGAGGATGTCCCCTGTGCCCCATCACGGCATTCATCATCGGATGGCAGTAAACAAACTCGGAAGTTGGAAAGACAGAAGTCCGCGGGCCGAAGCTGAGATCATCCCCCACAGTAGCAGTAACAGTAGATATCGTCACTTCAATAGGTAGTAATAGTTAGGGATCGATGCCGAGGTCTACACTCGACCGTAGTCTGACAACCGAAGAGGGGTAGAGTCAATGCAGCCATCTGATAATGTGTGCAGCACAGGGGCCATACTGTGACGGGTGTGGCCCCAAAACAAGGACCCCCGACCATATACCAGTAGCGGATGCAGGAAAGCACCACCTAGCAGATGTAGGAGCCACCACCAGCCACCAACAGCCACCACCAGCCACGCCAGACAAAACTTGACCGCCGCAGCGACAACTACACAGAGTGAAAGCGACACACCATCTACATACAGACAACAGAATCGACATCACAGCAGCAACACCAGATCATCCAACACACTCATCTAGAACAGTCCAGACTCTATTGTACCCATCTTGGTGAACCGTGGGGATCACTGAGCATGTTGGCGGAGGGACTATAAACCTCAGAACTACACACACACACACACAAACAAACATTCTATACAACAGAACACATGGTAATGTTTGTGGCCAAAATTGAGCTTGGACAATGGTGGGCGGGGTTTATCGATTTGTACAGATCTATGTATAGTCTGAAGAATGGTTGGTGAATTCCAGGCCCGGTGCAGTTGTTTTAAAGATCATGCAAGTACAAAGTCATCATCTTCAAAAAAAAAAAATATATTACTGCATAGAGAATTATAAATTTCATGAAATTATTTACAAACAAAAGAGGATAAAACAAAAACAAGAGGGTAGCTTGTCTATAACAATGACAGTTGCATACCTGTAACCAGCATGCTGCAGCATGGATGGGCATCCAGCTGTCTTCGTCTCTGACCTCCAGTGACACGTGGTGATCCAGAAGGAACTCCACCACTTCTATATAACCATTGGCTGCTGCCACGTGGAGCTGGAATACACACAAAATATTTCAATATAACTGGGTACCAGATGTCAAGGTTCTGTCCGCAATATTAGATGTACTTCAGGCAATATATTAAAGGTGAAATACCTTATATAAAATATATTAAAAGTATTTCTGGCAAAATATCAAATGTACTGCAGATTTTTATATGTGTGTACAGGCATGCGCAGATGACAATATCTAAAAACAAAGCCGCCATGTTGTTTTAATTTTTACAATGTAAACAAGGGGATCAAAATGAATTTTAGGCTTTGTGAAACATAAAGGATGGCCATGGCAAAATTGTAAACAGATCCAGGAGCGTCTATTTTCATTCTATCTAACCATATCAGGTATGAAAACCACAGACATATTAACAAACAGATAGAAAACTTCCTATCTTAACCAATGAACTAACCAAAATATCACGTGGCACCTTAATTTTTCCTTCTATCTTCTCTCTCAATTATTCACTAATGTTGATGAGAATACATTCAAAAGATTCATAGTGAATAGAAAAATGGGATTATAATAATTTATGTTTATTTTCAAAATAAGAAATTGTATATTTAAAGTGAAAAATGTCATCATTTTTCGCTTTTCTCTTAAAAATCAAGGTTTTGACATAGTCAAAATTTCTGTCCATCTCCTTGTTTGCTCTAAATATAAGAGAAAGCAAAACACTATCATTTGAAAGAAAATTAAATTTGTGATGGAATTTGGTATAAATGAAACTTGTATCTATAAAACTCTTCACGATATATGTGTTTAAAGTTGGGAAATATTTTGGGAAATTTTCGCACTGTGCCGCGTCAAATTTAGATAATTTTCGTAATATCCAATCTATGTGTTATAACGTCTGTGATGAAAACATATAGCAAGTAATCAAAATAAATCACGATTCATATTCAACGTCTAGGCACCCTTAAATGCAGTAATATTTTCTCTTTTTTTTGTTAGCTCATTTGCCAGAGTGTCAGAACAGTGCCCTAGGGAACTGTTAATATCTGAGATACAGAATGTCACAGAGTTTTTAATGGCTGTTGGATGTACTTTAGTACAATGTTGCAAAAAAAAAAGAGAAATCATTTCATGACAAACTAGGTGGAAATCTGCAAACCATGTAACACTTAACTTTTTAGACACATCCCATTCCATAGCATGATTAAAGGGACACATGGCAATCTAGATTTTTTAAAAACTAGCGGCGTCCCGTTAGTTTTTCTACATAAATTGCATTAGTTCAATCATTAATGTTAATTATAGGAATTGTATTAACCACTTGTTCTTGCATATTATTAATTTTTGATATTATTGCACCAGTAATATATTAAAACTAATAGCATAATAAGACGAAATAGTGAATACTTAAAATTTTATTTATTTAAATGTCACCAGGGTAAAAGTAACAAGAGGTCAATGACCTTGAAGCTCTACTGATTGATTTTGATTTCAGGAAGTAGTCGCTACAGACTTGTTTTTTGAAAATCTATTTTTAACCGTGGCGGCCATCTTGAATTTCCGGCCGACCTGAAATTTTGCTAAGATCAATAAGACATTAAGAGCAACATTCCTGTGAAGTTTCATGAAAATCCGTCAGGTAGTTTCAAAGAAGTAGTCGCTACAAGTTTTCATTATATAAGTCTATGTAAACAAAGCAGCCATGTTTAAGATCAAATCAAAACGATTTTCGACAAGGACTAACATCATGTCATACTGATCATTTTATAAAAAGTCCCATATCAATATCTCTTATTGTTTTGAAGAAGTAGTCGCTACAAACTTATTTATTTTAAATCTATTTTTAGCTGTGGCGGCCATCTTGAATTTCCGGCCGACCTGAAATTTTGCTAAGATCAATAAGACATTAAGAGCAACATTCCTGTGAAGTTTCATGAACATCCGTCAAGTAGTTTCAGAGAAGTAGTCGCTACAAGTTTTTACTATATAACTCTATGTAACCAAAGATGGTCACTGGCAGCCATGTTTAACGTCGAATCAAAATAATTTTCCACAAGGATCTACATCATGTCATGCTGATCATTTTAGAAAAAGTCCCATATCAATATCACTTATAGTTTTCAAGAAGTAGTCGCTACAAACTTATTTTTTAAAAATCTATTTTTAGCTGTGAAGGCCATCTTGAATTTCCGGCCGACCTGAAATTTTGATAGGATCAATTAGACATCAAGAGCAACATTCCTGTAAAGTTTCATGACAATCCGCCAAGTAGTTTCAGAGAAGTAGTCGCTACAAGTTTTTACTATATAACTCTATGTAAACAAAGATGGCCGCTGGCAGCCATGTTTAACGTTGAATCAAAACGATTTTTGACTAGGATCAACATCATGTCATGCTGATCATTTTAGAAAAAGTCCCATATCAATATCACTTATAGTTTTCAAGAAGAAGTCGCTACAAACTTGTATTTTAAAACTCTATTTTTAGCTTTGGCGGCCATCTTGGATTTCACATCAACATGAATTTTTACTAGGATCAACTAGACTTTATGGGCAACATTTCTGTAAAGTTTCATGAATATCCATCCAGTAGTTTCAGCTGTGAAGTCGCTACAAATAAAAGTTTACGGACAGACGGACAGACGGACAGACGGACGACGGACGCCGCACCACGGCATAAGCTCTGCTGATCTCTGATCAGTAGAGCTAAAAATGATACTGGATATATAAATCGAGACACCCATTCCAAATATTTCAAGATTGCCGTGGGTCCCTTTAATGTCTGGATATGAGTATGTTTCTAATCAGGAATGACTTATAATTATACCTAGTGTTAAATGATCAAAGGCACTTGCAAATTACAAGGTGAATGTGAAACCACCAAATGTAATGTCTGCAAACAGGCAATAAAAATGTGTATAAAGTGTTTTGCAAGTGAAAATAGTACACCTGAGGAAAAAATATATATATACTACTCAAAATTTGCTAAGGATCACTTTTACTCTTCCATATAATTTTATTAGAAAGTAATTCACAATAACGATATTAATTTCATTGATACTTCAACGATTCCGCAATTTGAATTAAGTCATGAGATCACATATGACCATACACTGTCCTAAATAATTTCATGTAAAATAGAAATAATGCTATTTATTTCAGCAAGAAATTTAGACAGCAAAAAAGTGATCCTTAGCAAATGTGAGTAGTATATATTCAATACACTTAAAAATGCAACTTTTTTTTCCCGTTTATATTAGTTTGCTGTTGTTTTTTTCAAATCAAGGTTGTATTTTACGTTAGTACACAAGTCTGCTCGTTCCAAAGGGTTAACATACAGCGATAAACATTTGCATAAGATTTGCTCTACTTCTTTCAGTTAAAACACATTTAACGTTAACATCTTTAACATCTCTTTAAAACAGTGTTGCTTTGTCAAATGAACTGAGTGTACAATTATATAAAACACCTTGTTGGTGAATAATTTCCTATCAAAGTATTACATCTCCCCTTGCACTTGGCATTGTTTCTTAGTGAACAATGCGATTTGTTACATTGAGATAATATAGAGACAAATGTTTCCTATATGGTAACTTTTTTAACCCGATGGCAAATCTATATTAAGTGTTTCATGTCTAAGAAGAGGAACCTTATACAATAAAATAATAATAAAATGTCTGGCAGTTGGCATCAGGAAGACATTATTATGATGTTTGAAGAACCGTAGTCTCATGTAAGGAGTAGTGAGTGATTGCCTATATAAGTCTATGTAAACATACATGGCAATTTCGCAACCCAAGCAAAACTGAATTTCATAAATGATGGGTGAATATTTATTACAGCAACTTACACAACATTTGAGTTAACCCTAATCCATTTAACATATATCCCAGAACAATATCCCAGTGTATCACATTACTCGAACAAATCCATGCGGATGGCATAATGTGGTCCGAGTATTAACTTTCATACCCCAACCAACCACTTCTACAAGAAGCAGAAACGGGGATGGCTGAGGTATGAAATAAAACCTTAATTTTGGCTTAAAAAGTTTGCATATTGTAAAATTAAAACATTTAGAAAGTAATTTTAAACATGTTATCACATTTTTTCAGCAAAAAACATGTTTTCTTGTCGAAATATCTGTTATAAAACCTCTGCTAATGTAAGTTTTTCCAACTTTTAATGGAATTAAGGCGGGATCAAGTAATGGTGAATAATGATGCATTAAATAATGCATTAATGATTTAATGATTTATTGCAGATGTCTTACAACTGGAAATAAAGAAGAAGAAGAAGAAGAAGAAGAAGAAGAAGGTATTTTTTCTCAAGATTGCAAACAATCCTACCAAAAAGATTGCAAACAATCCTACCAAAAAAAATGGTTTGAATCTGTTCAAAAATGAATGATTAGTAAAATGTAGTGGGGCAATGGCAGAAGAGACAACATACATTTTATCAGATTTCTTTTTCCTTTTGAGGGAGTATATAAAACTACAGGATTTACCATAGATTTAAAGTAAAAATATTCTTCTCGAACATGACTACTGTAAAACAATATATTAAATCATTTTAGAATTACTTTATATATTAGGATGTTGTGGTACTTTGTTTCAAGAAACTCATTACTTAGAAATACAGTCCAAAAACATTTCTTACAGAAATTTGAAGACTTAATCAGTTCTCAGAACACATTGAGTGCTTCATAATAGCATAAAGTGATGTCATAATACCTTGAAGTGACATCATGACAGAAGCAACTAAATAAAAATATGAATTAAGCATTCTGATTGGTTTATAAGGGTGCAGTGATCAAAACTAGACCAATGAAAATGTTAATTTAGCAAGGTGGAGAGATTCAATACAGTCTCAACGAGTTTGCACGTGACATTGAATAATGAGACTTTTGAAATCAGGAATCATAAAATTCTGTATATAAAATAATTATAAAACGATTTAACACACTGTAGTAGATAAAGACGAAAATAATCTAACATACAATAAAACCCACAGGTAATTGTTTGGGGCCCAGTGGCAGATATGGGTTACGGACAATCGTGAACGCTCGGCCAATCCCGTCATTCTTCGGGATCCCGCCTCGTGTGTATCACAGCGCTTCGGTATGTTCAAAATCTTAACATTCTGTTAGCCGGAAGGCAACGGCACAGAAAATAGTGCACTGTTGCTAAGCTGTTGCTACATAAACATTATGGCGCTAGTATGACGTAACCAATATGGAAACCTGCGTATTACATTCGAGTCATGCTGCGAAGCAGTGTACGAGATGTTGCGAATGGGGTTACGGATTTTAACAGATTTTCTATTTCTATTTCAACCAATGGAAACAAGTGCATGTGTTCCAGTGATATACCAAAGATTTCAAACTGGACTTATAGTACAGGCCTTGAATTCACCAACCACTCTTGAGGAATTCAAACTGGACTTATAGTACAGGCCTTGAATTCACCAACCACTCTTGAGGAATTCAAACTGGACTTATAGTACAGGCCTTGAATTTACCAACCACTCTTGAGGAATTCAAACTGGACTTATAGTACAGGCCTTGAATTCACCAACCACTCTTGAGGAATTCAAACTGGACTTATAGTACAGGCCTTGAATTCACCAACCACTCTTGAGGAATTCAAACTGGACTTATAGTACAGGCCTTGAATTCACCGACCACTCTTGAGGAATTCAAACTGGACTTATAGTACAGGCCTTGAATTCACCAACCACTCTTGAGGAATTCAAACTGGACTTATAGTACAGGCCTTGAATTCACCAACCACTCTTGAGGAATTCAAACTGGACTTATAGTACAGGCCTTGAATTCACCAACCACTCTTGAGAACATTCTTAGGCTTAATTAAGCCCAAGTATTCAAATTTTAATCTCAAATATTTCTAAAAGTTTAAAGGATAAACATTCATAATAAGCTGCTATGTACAAATATGATAAAATCTAATCAATTGCAACTCCATATAACTGTTCATGGGACTATTTGTGAACGGAATTTGAGTACTTGAGCTCAAGTCTAAGAATGGTTGGTGAATTCCAGGCCTGGGCCCTGTTTATTAAACATCTTACACTTTTTTTCACCTAAGCATTCAATGTAGACAATTATGTGTACATGTAGTGCAGAAATATCACATGTATAAGAAAAGGAAATGAATTCACTTTTATTTGAAAAGTGTAATTTCTAGTGAAGCATTTAAGAAATTGATTTATGATCAAAATGGTCATAAGTTGTTTCATAAAACGGGGCCCTGGTGTATTTTGTTTTACCCCATTATTAGAACTGTAGTATTAGACTATACTATTGAGTAGAATAACTGAATGAGCTAACTGTAAATCATAACCCACAATGTTTTTGGCCTACACATTGTGGAAACACATCTCTTTTCAAGTTAGGCATAACTGCACAAGAACTTACAAATGAGACCGTACGCATTCTGCAGACTTATGCTGACAAATATGGTTCCAAATCAAATTTGTTACTATGGCAATGAATATAAAAAACATTATCAATTACTGTGACCATCTAAATATATTGGCAAATCTGTAACAGCTCTTGTTACTACGGCAATAAAAATACAATAATTCTAAAGCCAGATTATACTCGATTTTCCATTTTTGCCTGTGACAGAAAGAAACTGTCATTATCGACTTGATATTTGAACAGAACAAAGAGGACAAGCCTTTATATAAACAGATACTGCCAGTGACTTGATGTTAAAAGTAATATGATGCTATTCTGAAATGTCTTCCTCGTTTCCTGATATTCAAACACTGTTTAAGAAAAAAAGTCTTAAAAGTAATGTATCAACTTAGACCTAACTAAAGAATTAATTTAAGAAATTAAAAGTAATTTAAGAACTCTTCTGCGACAAGGAATACAACCTGACTTCTATGGACAAGTGATTTACAAACTTCAGAAGATCCTTGGTCATGTCATTGCTTTCATACAATCTTGATTTAACTTGTTAAAATTTTTATCAAAAATGTTATGCAATGCACTGAATATTTAGTGGTTGACCCATTTGCAGTTTACCACTATGCTTTCCTCTTTGATCATGCAATTACCAGAATGTATCCCCTGCTTTGCACCGTTAACGGTCAAACACATCTTGTTGGAATGTATAAGACTTTGATCCTATGCATCAAAGGTACTACAATGTTAATACTATGAAAGAGTTATTTGATACTTTAGATTTTAGTCTTGTCTTAGATTTCCTAAAAGAAATCAGGCGATATAGATCATTATAATGTGTTCTTATAATTACTCGTTTATATACCTGTTAACGGGATTTACATATATAGTTTATATTACTACCATATCATCCCCTTATTTTTTAATAGTTTTATCTTTATATATTTACATCAATTTTTAATTACTACTTAATTTCTTCATCTTTCGTTGGTTTTTGCGCACAATATGACCTATTTATGTGTCGATGTGCCGTAAAACACCATTCATTCATTGTCTCAAACTTATCTCATTGTTCCCTTAATTCTCTTGCTGCTCTGGCTTCTGCCAAGTCACTGAGCACTTGCTTTGTGGCTTTCTAGGCTTTATTCAAATATACAGGATCATCTTTGTGTTATACTTTTATCGCCTATTAATACTGCCTAGTTTGTTAGAGCCTGGTGGGGATTTCTTTATCTACACTGTTCTGTTTTATTGGAATGACAATAGGGTAAACATGAGGTTTGGTTCACCCTAAAACCTGGTTTAAACTAACAGCAGTGTTTTTGCCACTGACCCCTCCAATTGTCAATCCTTTTATGTTTATGTTTTTGGTGTGACAAACTTTGCTTCTTTTTTTCCTTGTATATAATTATTTGTGCGTTTTTGGTTGACAGTGCTCTGTGAATGTAAGTATACTTTTTTTTTATTATTACTTATTTGTGCATTGTAGTCAAGACACAGCCTTTAAGAATAAGATTGAACAATAAGTCCCTTAAAGTTTAGGTTATCTTACTTTTATTACTTTTTACATTTACTGTTTGACTTTTATGCATAATTTTATATAACATTGTAAGGAATCCTTTATAATTTAATTGGATTTTATAGTCGCACCAACAGCTAAGATCATATGGCGACTTTTCGGCTTCCACTGGTGGAGAAAGATCCCCGTCGCAACTCCGGTCAATTTTCGTGCACGGACGGGCACCTGGGTAAAACCATCGATGTTCCGCAAGCCGGATGGATAGCTTATTCAAATAAAGATTCCTGGCTCCATGAGGGCTCGAACCAACAGCGATGAAGGCCAAGTGATTTCAAGTCAAATACTCTACTCTAGCCACTGGACCACAGAGGCCCCTCGTATCCTTTACAATTTTATTTCTTAAATTAGCACTCATGATTATTTATGATTCTTCAAATATCATAACACATTTTAAATGCCTGTCAAGCTAGCTGGATTGTTAGATTTTATAGTTATATTTTAATTTTATTCAATACAGTTAATACGAGGGTCATTCAATAAGTTCTGTCACTAACGCGTTTTAACAATTATGTGCTCGTTGAGAGTGTTGATGTTTGGTACCAAATGAACGAGAGTTTCACTACCATTCCATTGATGGTAAAATGAATGCTGTATCTTTTGTGTGACGAAAGTTATGGAACATTTAATACATATCACTTATACATACTGAGGCATTTTCGTCCTGAGTTTTTTCAGGTATGTTAATTGTTACTTTTTTAAATGCCTGTTTCTCTTTAAGTACTTGTCGAAGACCTTTGAAATTTCTCATACATAACCAATTATATCTGTGCATTACAACGTTCATAATTTAAGCATGGTAGATGAAAAGGCATTGTCTTAGAAATTAACATTTTAAGCTAACATGTTAAATTAATTTAATGATAAATGGACAGTAAATGGAAGGGCAGGGCAGTCTTCTGAAATAGCATTTTTGGATGATCAATATTTTCACATTGTACCAAATTATACAATAATGTGTTGAATATGAATATGAAATTTAAACACTAAAGGACCAGGATTTGTAAAAAAAATATGAAAACATATTAATACTATGAGAATAATTACGACATTTAAAAGATATTGTAACATTTCTGTAAACAAAATGAAGAAAATCAGTGTTATTTCTGCTAAAATTAAGGGATATGCATTCACTCATATCTAGTTTGCAACAAGACCTTTCCGAATTCTCGAAAATCATTTTCATGGATTATGGGTGAATAACAACAGATGGCGTACAACAAAATTTAAAAGCATAGAATTATTCAAATAGTTTTAACAACGTTTTGTAACAAGGACATTTTCAGAGATGCCAGTATCCAAAAGGTGTGGTAGGGGGAGGTAATTCAGGGGTATAAATAACCGGAAATTTTTCATTTTTGTTGTGGAATTTAAGAGAGCGAACCCAGAAGTACTATAAATACACTACTTTATCTCAGTGTATATATATCCAGTTCAAAGGATATATGCCTAGTGACAGAACTTTTTGAAGCACCCTCGTCGAGGGAAAACAACAGAACAATCTAGACAGTTCAATCCCACACCAAACCCTTTCATTCATCTTTATTGCAGGCAATCTGTTCATGATGGACCCACTCTCTCTCTCTCTGGGGATAACTGACAAACATGGTACATCAAATGTTGTAAAAGGACTGGATCAGATAAGTACATAATTACTCCTAAATTGCAACCAAAAACATTAGCAATCCTGAAATTTAATGGGGAATATTTTGTGAAGAATTAGGATATAACATCCAATGTTTTGTACAGGATAGCATCCACATTTTGCAGATATTTTCTGGGTATGTTATTGTCATATGTGAACATCCATCATTGAGGCAGATTCAATTCCCAGAGATTAACGGTGAAAATCTTATCTTGCTTGGTCTATTAACAAATTTCGTTTATTTCTATACAATATTCCCCTGAAGAAATAGTTTTTGCCATCTTAGACTCGATTACATGAATATGTATTAAAAATGCATCCAAACAAGCAGAAGATGTAAAACTAATTATTGTTTTTTGTGCTTCTCTTCACAAAAGTGTTCACAGAGAGACAAGTCATCCCAAGTGTACAATGAAAAAACAAGGTTCTTTGCTAGTTTAATTGGTATTGTCACCAGACTTAGCAGAATGAATTACAAGCCATGGACTTTTAATATAATTTTTATTTTTATGGAACTCAGTTGCTTTAGTAGCTGAGGTTACTGTCCCGATATCACCTCATATGAGGAGTGGATGGGATGTTAAAAAAAAAAAAAAAATCTTTTAACACTATATGGAATCAGGGGACGAAATATATTTTACTGTATACTCGTCCTGTAGGACAAGTGGCATTGACATGTTACTCGTCCTTATAGGATGTTTACTCGTCCTGCTCTGATTGTAAAAGTTCATAAGTCAAAGTAGTCAGATACCATCATTTTACACTATTATATTTAAATAAAACAAAGCGAAACATCAAAATGTGTTGTTTTTTCTTCTTTATATAAATCAATGAAAATTATGAAACTTTGAACAGTATTATAGATGACTATATTCATATTCTATAGTTCACTACAGTCTGATCATGGCCATTACAGTTACTCTGGCATGGAATATATTTTCTCCTTTTTCCTGTGAAAAATTTCCCTCTTAAAAAAAAAGAAAAAAGGTTTTTATAAGAAAATGTTATAACTCCA
The DNA here is from genome assembly GCA_037043455.1 of Cyrtodaria siliqua. Classification (NCBI taxonomy): domain Eukaryota; kingdom Metazoa; phylum Mollusca; class Bivalvia; order Adapedonta; family Hiatellidae; genus Cyrtodaria; species Cyrtodaria siliqua. The sequence continues at coordinate 13,034 of JAWPHD010014234.1, read as the reverse complement.
ATACAGGAAAACAGCATACCTTTTGTAATTCCCCTTCCTGAAGGCCCCAGCCATCTAAACGCCGACTAGTGCCCTTAAAGATTTCCCCCGTGAAAGTGTTATTTGTATAACATCAAATACCGTAACGTTCGTGCTCCGTGAAATTAGAACGGGACCCGCATTTTAGAATGTTCCAAAACGGAAATGCATTAATTTTTCCGGAATATCCGGTTGCCTTAATTTGCAATATATCGCTCAATAAACAGAGTTACGATTATTTACTGCATTTAATCAATTAATAAACTATGTAAGAACTATTTTCTTTGTTGTTTTTTCCTACTGAAATGTTACTCGTCCTTTCGGACGACCGATTCATGGGTTTCATTCGTCCAGATTCAACTTTCACTCGGCAATACAAGCGGACGAGTGGAATTTTCGTACCCTGTGGAATGATATGGACTGAACTGATATTTATTATTTGCAGGGTTATACGATTCTTTTAGCGATTAATTAGCATTCATGGGAGTTTTATTCAATACTGTTAATAGAGTGAGGACAGCTCAATGCAACACCAAACCCTTCCAATCACCTTTATTGTAGACAAGAGGGCTGGCGTGGCGCAGTCGGTAGCGCGGAGGATTTGTAACCGGAGGCCCCGGGTTCAATCCTCCATGGTGCCACTGAGTTCCGTCGGTGTGTTCTTGGGCAAGACACTTTCCCTTAGCCTCATCCATCGGATGGGGACGTAAACCGGGCGGTCCCGTGTATCGGTCTATCCTCCGAGCACGTTAAAGAACCATAGGAATCTATTCGATAATAAGAGTAGGGCGGGTTCCCGGATTCCTATGTATCCTTCCTCTCTCTCTGGGGCGGCTCTAAATAACCTATACTGTGTTGATGAGCCATTAAACAACATTCAATTCAATTCAATTATTGTAGACAAGCTGTTCATGATGGACCAAGCCAATGCCCAGTCTCTCTCTGGGAATAACACTACAAACATGGTACATCAAATGTTGTAAAGAACTGGATCAGGCAAGTATATAATTACTTCCTGAATTACAACCAAGAACATTAGCAAACCTGAAATTGAATGAGCAATATTTAGTGACAAATTACTGTGTAACGTTTATGCAGGATAGCATCCACACTTGCATATATGTTCTGGATCAGTTCTTGTCATATGTGAACATCCATCATACAGAGTCTTTTTTGAGTGCGCTATCTCAGAGATAAATGGTAAAAAAGTCTGCAGTTTCTTATCTTGCTTGGTCTATTAACATAGTTCTTTCATTACAATTTGTTATTCCACAAACAATATTGCTTTTTGCCAAGTTAGACTTGATTACATAAAGATGTATTCAAAACAATTCAAAGCGAGCAGAAGATGTAAAACTAATTATTGTTTTTTGGGCTTCTCTTTACGAAAGTGTTCACACGGGGAATAAGTCATCCGGTGTGTACAAATCAAACACGTTCTTGGCTAGTTTAATTGGTATTGTCACCAGACTTAATAGAGCGAACTACTGAGTCATGGAATTTCAAGAAATATAATTTCTTTTTATGGAACTCAGTTGCTTCATTAACTCTTGAGGTTACCTTTTATTTTGTTTTGAATGGGGAAATTTGTATTAAAGAAATAATTTATTAAACTCGGTAACGCGCACATGCAATCTCAAGGCACTAGTCAGCTTTGAGGGGACTGGGGCCAGGGCCCTCAGGAAGGGGAATTTTGCATTGTTTTCATATCTAATGGGAATTTCTAAGAAACACAAATTAGTGTCTGTTTTTATTATTTAAGTGGCCCCAAGAATGTTTTTAAGAGGGGAATTTTTCACAGGAATAGGAGAAAAATATATACATTTAGGAGAGGGGAATAGGGCCGAAATCTGTCCCCAAAAAATATTTGGCCCCAAAAATGGCCAAACGAGTGCCCTGAATCTCTGTATTTTTCTTAACTGTCGATTTGAATGAAAAAGGACGAATATTTGTTTTAATTTAACCCTGGATTTTCTTTGTATTTTTTTTGAAATTGTAATATCTTCCTTGTCCTGATGAAATCTGCAATGGCGCATAGACAATAATACGTGGCAAAGGAGTATGGATCAGCCAACCAGAATGCAGAGAATTTACAAGTTTATTATATCGAAAAACACACAAATATACGCTAAAATTAGTTACGAAGGGAAATTAAGATTGAAAATTGTAACTGTTCTGAAAAATCCACAATGTAGGTCAACGCCTTTAACAGTGACCTACTTTTGACAGAAATATAAAGTGCAGGTTAGTACATCTATACATATAAAGTTTGAAGGGCAGAAATTGCCTTGGAAACTGAGCTCAACCCAAACGCTACCATTTTCTGATGCACTAAAGCATGCATGGACATACACCATTGCTTGGCTTTTCCCACAAGAGGCGCAACAAAACAGTGTTATCATAGCACATTGTAAAAATTCACTCATGATGTTTTACGAATATAAACTGACAAGTTAAAAACTACTGTATGTTTATTTTACCATTTTATTCAGCCTGCAATATCAGCAATACCAGTAATTAGAATAATATTAGCCTTTTTGTTTTGGAATATTTTCAATTCATATGTCTGAGTTTAAGAATAAGCGTGTTAAATTACCATATGCTGACATCTTGTTATACAATCATAGCATAAATCACCCAGGATGCAGGATTCACTAAACAATTCTTCTGCCGTGGATGGAGGTTGTGTCCCAATACAGAGTTCTGTACAATCTGTCAATCAAGCTTACTGGTGCCAATTAAACATACAATAGGCATTTACGCCTGTACCAAAACATTGGTTGTAACAAAAGCTCTCTGAACATATTTTAATCACTCTCAATGTCTTCCTGGGTAGAAACAGTGCTAAGCAAAGGCAGATAAAGTGTCTTTCTCAGGGACACATGGCGGGGATCGAACCCATAGCTTTTTGATCATGCATCCAACCCTTTACCACTAGACCACAGCGCTCCTTTTAAAGCACACTGTTGCAGGGACAAGGCAAAACAAGAGGGCAATGACCTTGAAGCTCTACTGATAGGTTTCGATAGCTAGATCAGCATTCCTGTGAAGTTTCATGAAAATCTGTCAAGTAGTTTCAGAGGAGTAGTCGCAACAAGTTTTTACTATATAACTCTATGTAAACAAAGATGGCTGCCATGTTTAACGATTTTCTACAAGGACCAAGATCTTGTCATGCTGATCATTATAGAAAAAGACCCATATCAATATCACTTATAGTTTTCAGGAAGTAGTCGCTACAATTTTTTATATTTATTTCTAGCTGTTTATAGAAAAAGACCCATATCAATATCACTTACAGTTTTCAGGATGTAGTCGCTACAATTTTTTATATTTATTTCTAGCTACTTATTTCTAGCCATGGTGGCCATCATGATTTCCAGCCGACCTGAAATTTTGCTAGGATCAACTAGATGTCAAGAGCAACATTCCTGTGAAGTTCCCTGAAAATCAATCAAGTAGTTTCAGAGGAGTAGTCTGCTGATCTTTGATCAGTAGAGCTAAAATTACAATAGATGACATGGCCTATGTTTGTGGGAATTTGGCCAAGGAACAATAGAGGGCAGAGCTAGAAACCGAATAAAGGAACTATTAATTTCAAGTTCTTTTAAATTAATGTAAAATGTCCAGGTACACAAATCAATCCCACAATTGTATTCTTCGATCAGACATAATCCTGCAATTTCATCGTTTTTTTGAACATCCATCAATCCCAAAACACGTATATATCCTAAATTACTTGTATCAATTTTCCATTATCATTATGTTTGCTTGAAGGGACATCCTCAGTTAGACTGTCTCCATTTATTTCCTGTACCGTAATTTCATTTCCTGGCGCTTAGCAGACAATTTAAATGTAGGCATGCTAGAGCTTAGCAGACAATTTAAATGTAGGCATAATGGAGCTTAGCAGACAATTTAAAGGTAGGCATGCTGGAGTTTAGCAGACAATTTAAAGGGAGGCATGTTGGAGCTTAGCAGAAAATTTAAAGGGAGGCATGTTGGAGCTTGGCAGACAATTTAAAGGTAGACATGCTGGGGCTTAGCAGACAATTTAAAGGGAGGCATGTTGGAGCTTAGCAGACAATTTAAAGGTAGGCATGCTGGAGCTGAGCAGACAATTTAAAGGGAGGAATGTTGGAGCTTAGCAGACAATTTAAAGGTAGGCATGCTGGAGCTCAGCAGACAATTTAACGGTAGGCATGCTGGAGCTCAGCAGACAATTTAAAGGTAGGCATGCTGGAGCTCAGCAGACATCTTAAAGGTAGGCATGCTGGAGATCAGCATACAATTTAAAGGTAGGCATGCTGGAGCTTAGCAGACAATTTAAAGGTAGGCACGCTGGAGCTCAGCAGACAATTTAAAGAGAGGCATGCTGGAGCTTAGCAGACAATTTAAAGGTAGGCACGCTGGAGCTCAGCAGACAATTTAAAGGTAGGCATGCTGGAGCTTAGCAGACAATTTAAAGGTAGGCAGGCTGGAGCTTAGCAGACAATTTAAAAGTAGGCATGCTGGAGCTCAGCAGACAATTTAAAGGTAGGCATGTTGAAGCTCAGCAGACAATTTAAAGGTAGGCATGCTGGAACAGACAATTTAAAGGTAGGCATGCTGGAATTTAGCAGACAATTTAAAGGTAGGCATGCTGGAGCTTAGCAGACAATTTAAAGGTAGGCATGCTTGTGCTTAGCAGACAATTTAAAGGTAGGCATGCTGGAACTTAGCAGACAATTTAAAGGTAGGCATGCTGGAGCTTAGCAGACAATTTAAAGGGAGGCATGCTGGAGCTTAGCAGACAATTTAAAGGTAGGCATGGTGGAGCTTAGCAGACAATTTAAAAGTAGGCATGCTTGTGCTTAGCAGACAATTTAAAAGTAAGCATGCTGGAACTTAGCAGACAATTTAAAGGTAGGCATGCTGGAACTTAGCAGACAATTTAAAGGTAGGCATGCTGGAGCTTAGCAGACAATTTAAAGGGAGGCATGCTGGAGCTTAGCAGACAATTTAAAGGTAGGCATGCTTGTACTTAGCAGACAATTTAAAGGTAGGCATGCTGGAACTTAGCAGACAATTTAAAGGTAGGCATGCTGGAGCTTAGCAGACAATTTAAAGGTAGGCATGCTGGAACTTAGCAGACAATTTAAAGGTAGGCATGCTGGAGCTTAGCAGACAATTTAAAGGGAGGCATGCTGGAGCTTAGCAGACAATTTAAAGGTAGGCATGCTTGTGCTTAGCAGACAATTTAAAGGTAGGCATGCTGGAACTTAGCAGACAATTTTAAAGGTAGGCATGCTGGAGCTTAGCAGACAATTTAAAGGTAGGCATGCTGGAACTTAGCAGACAATTTAAAGGTAGGCATGCTGGAGCTTAGCAGACAATTTAACAGTAGGCTTCTTGTGCTTAGCAGACAATTTAAAAGTAAGCATGCTGGAGCTTAGCAGACAATTTAAAGGTAGGCATGCTGGAGCTTAGCAGACAATTTAACCGTAGGCATGCTGGAGCTTAGCAGACAATTTAACCGCAGGCATGCTGGAGCTTAGCAGACAATTTAAAAGTAAGCATGCTCGAGCTTAGCAGACAATTTAAAAGTAGGCATGCTGGAGCTTAGCAGACAATTTAAAGGTAGGCATGCTGGAGCTAAGCAGACAATTTAAAGGTAGGCACGCTGGAGCTTAGCAGACAATTTAAAGGGAAGCATGCTGGAGCTCAGCAGACAATTGAAAGGTAGGCATGCTGGAGCTTAGAAGACAATTTAAAGGTAGGCATGCTTGTGCTTAGCAGACAATTTAACAGTAGGCATGCTAGGGCTAGCAGACAATTTAAAGGTAGGCATGCTGGAGCTTAGCAGACAATTTAAAGGTAGGCATGCTGGAGCTTAGCAGACAATTTAAAGGTAGGCATGCTGGAGCTTAGCAGACAATTTAAAGGTAGGCATGCTTGTGCTTAGCAGACAATTTAAAGGGAGGCATGCTCGAGCTCAGCAGACAATTTAAAGGTAGGCATGCTGGAGCTTAGCAGACAATTTAAAGGTAGGCATGCTGGAGCTTAGAAGACAATTTAAAGGGAAGCATGCTGGAGCTCACCAGACAATTTAAAGGTAGGCATGCTGGAGTTCAGCAGACAATTTAAAGGTAGGCATGCTGGAGCTTAGCAGACAATTTAAAGGGAGGCATGCTGGAACTTAGCAGACAATTTAAATGTAGGCATGCTGGAGCTTAGCAAACAATTTAAAGGGAGGCATCCTGGAACTTAGCAGACAATTTAAAGGTAGGCATGCTGGAGCTTAGCAGACACTTTGTAGGTAGGCATGCTGGAGCTTAGCAGACAATTTAAAGGTAGGCATGCTGGAACAGACAATTTAAAGGGAAGCATGCTGGAGCTCAGCAGACAATTTAAAGGTAGGTATGCTGGAGCTCAGCAGACAATTTAAAGGTAGGCATGCTGGAGCTTAGCAGACAATTTAAAGGGAGGCATGCTGGAACTTAGCAGACAATTTAAATGTAGGCATGCTGGAGCTTAGCAGACAATTTAAAGGGAGGCATGCTGGAACTTAGCAGACAATTTAAAGGTAGGCATGCTTGAGCTTAGCAGACAATTTAAAGGTAGGCATGCTGGAACAGACTATTTAAATGAAGGCATGCTGGAGCTTAGCGGACAATTTAAAGGGAGGCATGCTGGAACTTAGCAGACAATTTAAAGTTAGGCATGCTTGACCTTAGCAGACAATTTAAAGGTAGGCATGCTGGAACAGACAATTTAAAGGTAGGCATGCTGGAGCTTAGCAGACAATTTAAAGGTAGGCATGCTGGAACAGATAATTTAAAGGTAGGCATGCTGGAGCTTAGCAGACAATTTAAAGGTAGGCATGCTGGAGCTTAGCAGACAGTTTAAAGGTAGGCATGCTTGTGCTTAGCAGACAATTTAAAAGGAGGCATGCTGGAGCTCAGCAGACAATTTAAAGGTAGGCATGCTGGAGCTTAGCAGACAATTTAAAGGTAGGCATGCTGGAGCTTAGAAGACAATTTAAAGGGAAGCTTGCTGGAGCTCAGCAGACAATTTAAAGGTAGACATGCTGGAACAGACAATTTAAAGGTAGGCATGCTGGAGCTTAGCAGACAATTTAAAGGTAGGCATGCTGGAGCTTAGCAGACAATTTAAAGGTAGGCATGCTTGTGCTTAGCAGAAAATTTAAAGGGAGGCATGCTGGAGCCCAGCAGACAATTTAAAGGTAGGCATGCTGGAGCTTAGCAGACAATTTAAAGGTAGGCATGCTGGAGCTTAGAAGACAATTTAAAAGGAGGCATGCTGGAGCTCAGCAGACAATTAAAAGGTAGGCATGCTGGAGCTTAGAAGACAATTTAAAGGGAAGCATGCTGGAGCTTAGCAGACAATTTAAAGGTAGGCATGCTGGAACAGACAATTTAAATGTAGGCATGCTGGAGCTTAGCGGACAATTTAAAGGGAGGCATGCTGGAACTTAGCAGACAATTTAAAGGTAGGCATGCTTGAGCTTAGCAGACAATTTAAAGGTAGGCATGCTGGAACAGACAATTTAAAGGTAGGCATGCTGGAACAGACAATTTAAATGTAGGCATGCTGGAGCTTAGCGGACAATTTAAAGGGAGGCATGCTGGAACTTAGCAGACAATTTAAAGGTAGGCATGCTTGAGCTTAGCAGACAATTTAAAGGTAGGCATGCTGGAACAGACAATTTAAAGGTAGACATGCTGGAGCTTAGCAGACAATTTAAAGGTATGCATGCTTGAGTTTAGCAGACAATTTAAAGGTATGCATGCTGGAGTTTAGCAGACAATTTAAAGGTAGGCATGATGTAGTGTCAGAAGTGGGGACATTTGCGTCATATTCCTAAATTAGATCAACATTTCCTATCTATTTTCTATTTGTTGAATAGAGAAGTAAGGAAGAATAAAATACATTATGGTATAATTATTTGATGTGTGAATATGTGTAAAACAGTCATCAAACTTGCTTTGTGTTCCTTTAAAAGTGTGAACTGAAAGCTCCCACTACACCACCCTACCCCAAAAATAACTGGGAGTATATAATTATTATGATTTCTAAGACATAACTTAACAAGGAAGTCGGCCAGCTGGCAATAAGTGTTTCACATAATAAGAGCCATAGTTTTGCAACAAGAGAGAAACGCCAGCCAAAATGTGAAAGATGAGTGCCTGTGTGTTTGGTGGAACTATTTGATAGAGCTTTTCTAGATAGATTGTTTTTTTTAGGAGTGGGAGGTTGCTTTAATGTTGTAAACCTAGATTTCATTTTCAGCACATGATGTTTGATACAACTGACTGTCAAGTTTTATAACAAGATGTCAATGACCTTGAAGCTCTACTGATTGATTTTGATTTCAGGAAGTAGTCTCTACGATTTTCGATAAGGACCAACATCATGTCATACTGATCATTTTAGAAAAGTCCCATATCAATATCTCTTATAGTTTTGAAGAAGTAGTCGCTACAAACTTATTTATTTTAAATCTATTTTTTGGTGTGGCGGCCATCTTGAATTTCGGGCCGACCTGACATTTTTCTAGGATCAACTAGACATCAAGAGCAACATTCCTGTGAAGTTTCATGAACATCAGTCAAATAGTTTCAGAGGAGTAGTCGTTACAAGTTTTTACTATATAACTCTATGTAACCAAAGATGGCCACTGGCAGCCATGTTTAATGTCGAATCAAAATGATTTTCCACAAGGATCAACATCATGTCATGCTGATCATTTTAGAAAAAGTCCCATATCAATATCACTTATAGTTTTCAAGAAGTAGTCGTTACAAACTTATTTTTTAAACATTTATTTTTAGCTGTGACGGCCATCTTGAATTTCTGGCAGGTCTAAAATTTTGCTAGGATCAATGAGACATCAAGAGCAACATTCCTGTGAAGTTTCATGACAATCCGCCAAGTAGTTTCAGAGGAGTAGTCGCTACAAGTTTTTACTATATAACTCTATGTAAACAAAGATGGCCGCTGGCAGCCATGTTTAACTTTGAATCAAAACGATTTTTGACAAGGATCAACATCATGTCATGCTGATCATTTTAGAAAAAGTCCCATATCAATATCACTTATAGTTTTCAAGAAGTAGTCGCTACAAACTTGTATTTTAAAACTCTATTTTTAGCTTTGGCGGCCATCTTGGATTTCACATCAACATGAATTTTTGCTAGGATCAACTAGACTTTATGGGCAACATTTCTGTAAAGTTTCATGAATATCCATCCAGTAGTTTCAGAGTTGTCGCTACAAATAAAAGTTTACGGACAGACGGACAGTCAAACGACGGACGCCGCACCACGGCATAAGCTCTGCTGATCTCTGATCAGTCTCTGATCAGTCGAGCTAAAAATTGCACATGGCAATGCCGAGATATAAAAAAAAAAATGATGCCCATATAATAAAGTTAAAAAGGTTAAAATAACATATATTTTGGAGAAAGTAGGTCATAGTGACCTAGATTTCAGGATATGGTCAGTGCCTGATGGGAGAAAGGTGTTAAAATTTAATGAAGATTGGACATGGTAATGCTGAGCTATAACAAGAACTCCCCCCACAGCCCTCCCGCCTGGCCAAACTTAAATAAAAAGGTTAACGTAAAACATGCTTTGGAGAAAGTAGGTCACAGTGACCTAGTTGTCAGGGTAGGTCAGTTTTTGATAAGAGAAAGGTGAGATATAACAAAAACTTAATCCCCCTCGCCCAAACTTAAACAAAAAGGTTAACGTAACGCATATTTTGGAGAAAGTAGGTCTGACAGTGACCTAGTTTGCAGGTATGTTCAATGCTTGATGAGAGGAAGTTGCTGTTAAAACTTGATGAAGATCAGACATGGTAATGCCGAGATATAACCAAAACTTAATTCACCCCCACCCACCACCCCACCACCACCACCACCACTCCACCCCACCCAAACTTAAACAAAAGGTTACCACCACCCCACCTCACCCAAACTTAAACAAAAAGGTTAACATAACGCAAAAGCAGGTGATAGTGACCTAGTTTTCAGGGTATGGTCAGTGCTTGATGAGAGGAAGGTGCTGTTAAAGTTTAAAGAAGAACGGGAATGGTAATGCCGATATAATCGAAACTTAAATCCCTCCTGAAGAAATAACAAGCTCAAGAGTGTGGTTAAATTCAGCAACTTGCCCTCGGAGAGGTTGCTGGCCCCTGTATAAAAGAAAATCCATATACTGGAAATTCATGGAACTTTCTGCCTACTAAATAGTGTCATTTCTGTGATAAGAATTGACAATGAGACTATCATCACCCAGGAAAGAATAAATCATTGCCTTGCATTGATTTCCACTTGCAATGCAAATGAGCTATCATTAATTTTCCACAATGATGGAATGACCAATGGGTTGACAAAGGTTTTAAATGAACTTATAATTTACAAGTAATTTAGTAAGGCCAAGTTTCAAACATGTCTATCTAGGGTGTTGTCAAGCCCATTCAGTAAGACCAAGCTTCAAACGTGTCCCCATCCAGGGGGTTGTCAAGCCCATTCAGTAAGACCAAGCTTCAAACATGTCCATCTAGGGGGTTGTCAAGCCCATTCAGTATGACCAAGCTTCAAACATGTCCATCTAGGGGGTTGTCAAGGCCATTCAGCAAGGATAAGCTTCAAACATGTACAACTAGGGGGTCGTCAAGCCCATTCAGTAAGGCCAAGCTTCAAACATGTACAACTAGGGTGATAGAATTGACTAAAACAACAAAGAAATACGTAAAAAAAAAGAAAAAAGTTTCAAGTCTGGGGGGGAGGGGGAGGGGGGAGAGGTGGGGGGAGGTTGGGGGCGGCTGGGTGGCGGGGGCGGGGAGGGTTGCAACATATATGTGTAAGAATTGAATAAAACAACACAGAAATATGTATAAAAAAAAAAAAAAAAAAGTGTGGAGGGAGTGGGGGCCCCCCGCCGTAGTGAGGGGGTGGGGGGAGGAGGGAGCCCATGCCCCAATATGGGTGAAGTAATAAGATGCATAATGCTATAACAAATCCCAAACCAAAATTATAGATATATACATGCTTACATGCAAACCTAGATCTGCCTTTATTGCACATTCTATGGGCCATCACAATTTGGGTTCCATGGGAGCCCAGAATTTGCAGAAGACAAAATTACTTATCAAACCCTTTACAACATACTATAAGGAAATCAATTCCAAAATTTAGTTCAGCTAGGACAAGAAATGTAAGAGATATAGACCTGTAAACACAGCTTACACGCAAAATTTGATGTGAAACAGACATATTTTAAGGGCTATCAGAATTTGTGTTCCATGGGAGCCCAGGGGTTACAGGAAACAAAATTACTCAAGCAGCCCTTACTATAATGCTATAAGGAAGCTAATGGCCAAATTTGGTTGTGCTAGGGTAAGAATTGTAAGACATATAGACTTGTAAACACAGCTTACACGCAAAATTTGATGTGAAATGGGGCACATTTTATGGGCTATCATAATTTGGGTTCCATGGGAGCCCATGGGTTACAGGAACCAAAATTGCTTATGCAGCCCTTAAGATAATGTTATAAGGAAGCCCATGAACAAATTTGGTTGTGCTAGGATAAGAAATGTAAGAGATATAGACTTGTTAACACAGCTTACACGCAAACCTTGATGTGGGACGCCGACTCCGACTCCGACGCCAACGCCAACGCCGACGCCGACGCCGACCCCGGGTTGATTACATAAGCTCTCTTATTCTTCGAATAGTCGAGCTAAAATGCTACAAAATACCAATAAATAGCAGTGGTCTAGAGGTTCAGCATAATCTTTCAAATCTTACAAGTGCAAGGCAGTTGTTCAAATCCCGTTCCGGGCAACCATTTTTTTATCACATATATTCTGGAGCCGTATATTTATCGATGTTACCTGTACGGAGACTAAATAAAAATGTGAAATTTTACGTATCGATTTCTCCTTATATCCCAACTTTTGGGGTGTTCGTCGATTTGAAACTACTTCACACGTGACTCATTCATATTCATGAGTTATTACCAGTTAAAATAGGGACTGTACAGCTTTAAATAGCCCTTTTTCAATCTTTGAGTTCTAAGCTTTCTGTCAGCTTACAGTGTCTATGATATAATCATATCCATATTGTTTACTTACCGGAGTGGCTCTGTTTCTATCACGGTATTCTAAACTCTTTCCCTCTGCTGCCAATTTCTTCAGATCGGCCAACATTTTTTTCTCTGTTTCCAGTCTCTTCTCATCAATCTCTTCCTGAGTGATGCCTGAAATAGTTGAGAAGAACATCAGATGAATGTGTGATATTCTCAAGTGGATCTCTTGTGTTTTTGCCAATTCTTAGTTAAGGTGTCACACATAAACTGACTAGAACATGCGATGAATATGCGATAATAGTAAATTTTTGGTTTTCTTTCCCTTCTTCTCACATTAAATTTGACAAGAACATCCGATGAATGTGTGATCATAATTAACTCTTGGGTTTCTGCCCATTTTTGTCTCGCCCATAGTGGGAGGCAAGACATAGCAGTAACTTTTCCAGCGGCGGCCACAGTTTAAATCAACTTTATCTCAACAACCACTGCTCGATTTTTTTCTAAAACTTTGTCAGATGTTTTGTTGGGTCAAGGGACATCATGTAATGCCAAAATTACCAAGGTAAATGTCATACTTTGTGACGTTATTTTCCCGAAACTTAACCTTGGTTAGGTAACTTAACCTTAGCTAGGTAAGTTAGGTAAGTTAACTTAATCTCAGTTAATGTTATGTGATTGCCTCACTTTGTCATCTTTATGTGAGGAAGCTATCCAGCTGGCTTGCGGAACGTCGGTGGTTCTACCAGGTGCCCGCCCGTGCACGAAAATTGCCCGGAGGGTCACCTGGTGTCTTCCTGCACCAATGGAAGCTGGAAAGTCGCCATATGACCTTAGCTGTTGGTGCGACTATAAAATCCAATTCAATCAATCAATCAATCACTTTATGTCTTTGACACTTGGTCATGTGTATTGTTCGGC
>JAWPHD010014233.1:0-62624 GCA_037043455.1 Cyrtodaria siliqua | reverse complement strand
ATTAAAAAGTATTAAAATAGACAACTTTTAAGATTTTGCGTTGCATAATGCAATGTTTATTTCATGTATTTATGTGTAATACATAATCCAAATGTGTAATCATAATAAGTAATGCCATGACGCATACACCTAAAAAATACTTTTTTTTAAAAAAACACGTTAAACCGCACATTTCCTTTATCTAGAATCCGTTGGATTATGTGTCGTCTGTGCAATATATGTATATATCAGAACATGTTAATACTATTTATGTTGCAGTTACTTTGAGGAAGGCTTATACTTCCAGTTTGGCATGTGTTTCAACTTATCAGGCTTACTGAACACATATGTGCAATGCCATGAACATTGCTTAGTACTTAATTTCATCAATATATCATAACAATATTCATATTATAATATTATTTAAATCATGTAGAAAGGTTGTAAATTACTGATTCATACAAGTTTACACATATATTGTAAAAAATATTAACTAAACTAAATGCATAAAAATGTGTCAATAGTGGGTGGGGTAAATTGACTTCTAATTTGAAGCAAAATAGAGATTTTAAACTGAATTCAATGCTAAAAATGAGCTTATTTACGCTTTATGTAACTCAATGACTTGTAAACTTAAGTGCATCTTTATAAAGTGCATCAATATTATTCACACAAGCATGACATTCAAAAATGAACATCAAAAACTTATATGAAAGCGCTACAATGATAACCTATTAATGTTCGATTTTTTTTATATAAGCTACCTGTTCCAGATTGCTATCATAGAAAAATGTAATCTATATACATTGCTCTTTTCAAAAAGTGATGGTAGAATTTGTCCCTTGAGTTGGTAACGATATCGAAAATTTTGGGTCCTGGCTCAAGGCCTAGTTAGTATTCTTTGGTCAGTAATTACTTAAAACATGGCTGGGATTTCCTTATTATCACTGCCCCGTTTCATTGTGGCGACAATAGAGTAAACGTGAGGTAAACGTGAGGTTTGGTGCACCTAAGAATCTGATTTAACACCCTTCACCCCCGCCCCTCTCCCCCCCCCTCCCCCCCCCCCCCCCCCCCCCCCCCCTCACACACACACTCCCCTGCGGACCAATGACCGTTGCATGGCAGTATCCCTTGTTGTCAACAATTATATGTTTGCGGTGTCGCATAGTTTGGATGGCTAAGTTCTGTGCATGCTACATTTCCTGTTAGACTTCGTATCTAATTTTATGCGGAACAGACACATATCATGGATAGACTTTAATAGGTCAAGCTAGTGGCTGTCCCTTTTATTCCTCTATAATAAAGTACTGTGCGTTTTTGTTTTATCACAAACTGTACATATAACGATACTAAAATGCTATAATAGTGCCCATATTTTGTTCCGTTACAGTCCATTACAGAGCCTGTATGTTTGTAAAAAATATGTACTCCCAATGCTGCAATAAAAGGCGACATGAGATGTACTCCGCCAACAGTAAAACATTGTACACCTGTTGTGCGAAGTTGGGCAATATAATCGAGAATAAGTTATAACAGAGTCAGAATAAACATACAACCATTTTCATTGGCCAAACATCGAGCAAAATATAATGTTACACTTAGTGCTTTATAGTAAAACATATTGGCGTACTTTTGTATATTTTCGTATAGATTTAGTTTGTGTGGTTAAAGGGTTTTACATTTTACTACATTTTACATGCAATTATCTCCATTGTATTTACATATTTGCATATCATTTTAATAAAAATGCATTTCAAACTCATGTTATACAGTATCTGTACTGATTAAAATGATATTTTATAAAACGTTTTCATACCTTTTTTTAAATACAAACACTATTTACAAGTTCCTAGATTATTTAAACTTACTGGAGGAGATATGGAAGAATTACATGGCCGTTAATCCCTGTACGAATAAAAAAAACAAGAGTCCCAATAGGGCATGTGGACGTTATACTTGCTAACATGGCTCTTATAACATCAATGAAGCAAGAGACTGTCATTTAAGTTTTGGTTTTCGAACTTTTCTGAGCTGTCATTAGTATAAACAATCAAGTAAAGTTTCGGAAAGATCGGATGAAAGATGAAGGCCCTATCGAATTAACGAGGCAAAATATAGCATTTATAACTAAATCAAGGGCCATAACTCCACCGTTACTAGTCCGATCAGGCTGGTTTTCGAGCTTGTCCGAGATTTTATTTATATAAACAATATGGTAAAGTTTCGTAAAGATCGGATGAAAGATGAAGGCCCTATCGTCTTAACGAGGCAAAATATAGCATTTTTAACTAAATCAAGGGCAATAACTCCGCTGTAATAGTCCAATCTAGCTGGTTTCAAACTTGTCCGAGCTTTTATTGATATTAACAATCTGTGCAAGTTTGGTAAAGATCAAATAATAAATGAAGGTGCTAGAATGTTCACAAGGCTTAATATGGCATTTTTCAGCAAAACAAGGGCCATAACTCCGGTGAATTTATTCCGATCTTACCGGTTTTCGAACTCGTCCGAGCTTTCATTGATATAAAGAAACTGGCAAAGTTTAGTAAAGATCCGATTAATACTGAAGGCCCTAGAGTGTTCACAAGGCAGAAAATAGCATTTTCCAGAAAAAACAAGGGCCATAACTCCGGTGTTACTGTTTCGATTCAACTGGTTTTCAAACATGTTTGAGCTTTCATTGGTATCAACAATCTTTGCAAGTTTGATAACGATCAAATAATAAATGAAGGTGATAGAGTGTTCACAAGGCAGAAATGGCATTTTTCAGAAAAAACAAGGGATATAACTCTAGTATTACTGATCTAATTTAGCTGATTTTCAAACTTGTCCAAGCTATCTTTAGTATTAACGATCTGTGAAAGTTTGGTAACGATCAAATAACAAAATGAAGGTGCTAGATTGTTCACAAGGCAGAAAATAGCAATTTTCAGAAAAAAACAAGGGCCAGAACTCCGGTGTTACTAATCCGATTTGGCTGGTTTTCAAACTTGTCCGAGCTATCATTGGTATTAACAATCTTTGCAAGTTTGGTAAAGATCAAATAATAAATGAAGGTGCTAGAGTGTTCACAAGGCTTAATATGGCATTTTTCAGCAAAACAAGGGCCATAACTCTAGTGAAATTAATCCGAATTGGCTGGTTTTTGAACTTATCCGAGCTTTCATTGATAAAAAGACACTGGCAAAGTTTCGTAAAGATTTGATTAATAATGAAGGCCCTAGAGTGTTCACAAGGCAAAAGTTAATGGACGACGGACGACGGACGGACGACGGACAACTCGCCATCCCATAAATATGGTTAATGTGCATGATTAATGTTGATATGCACTAAACTAGGCCCCATGAAAAAGAGTATGATAATGGACCTTTGGAAACGGCCGAAAACGACACATACGAAATATTGCATTCTTGGTTTGATTGAGACTGTTCATGAGCGGTAGTGAAATATGCTAGCTACCGCTCACGCCCTCTAGCCCCGGGTTGAGCAGAACTCAATATTAATAGTACAAAATTTGGAGGTGAGCATGGAGATTTATTTCCCCCATGTCGTACGGCGTATGGTCCCAGTATCTAATAAAAATATATGCCCCGAAGAGCGAAATAAACATAGTGGAATTTAGTTGATAGCAGCGGTTATGAAGCCTGCATATCACAAGTAAAAGTCAAAAGACTAAATTAAAAAGCAGACAACATATCCTATAAGTGGTTAAACAATACCCAGAGCCTTAAATCGGCCGGAGTAGTGGAACCACTGAATCGAAAATTAAGTAAGAAAACCAAAAAAATGAAAAAGTACCACCGATAATTAAATATAAGTATCGGGCTTAGCTATCTCCAAAGATCGAATGAATAACAGTACTGATTGCAAGCGCGGGGAGACGTTTTACTGCCGCCACACTGCACAATCAACGCCACTGTGCTATAAAAAAGAGTATGATAATGCAACATTCAAACTATTTAATTAGTCCTAATAGTTTTTCTGACGATTTACGGCTGTACAAAAGGCTTGTTTTATGGGCGCGGCTCACGGTATCAAATATACAGTATTGTATGCGCGTTACATAATCATAATATGATATATACAATTTTCTTTGGCGGCTGATGAGGGATTGGCCTTTTGCCAAAATATTTGTTTTTGGCGGTGGCATTATCAAAATATCATTTTGATCGCTGCCATATGGCCGTCAGCGAATCCTTCAATTCAGTGAAATCAAATTTAATGACAATTAACCATTTTATAATTAGTAGATTTCAATGTAATACTGACCACTGTTCCCCAGTGTCGGGATTACAGCATGAAATATTAAGCCTTTTGGCATGTTTGGGGCTTTATTGTTAATGCATCATGCCTAGTTTGGTTGTGCACATAATTTAAACCTTCGAAATGAAATAACTTTCAAGTTATTAAATGAAGAAGCATTTTACTTTAGAATTAAGAGTTTTGAATAAACATTTTATTTAAGCCTTTATGGGCTTCAATAAGGGTATAAGGCCGTTGGGTCATGCCCTCTTTTGTTTAAGTGAATTGGGGCTGTTTGAGGGTATCAGGCTTTTGGGCCATGCCCTTTTTTGTTTAAGCCTATTGGGGCTTCTTTAAGGTATACAGGCTTTTGGGTCATGTCCTCTTTTGTGACAGATGTTTAGGGCTGCCATGATATATGTATGTGTTGCCGGCAGTCCGCTATTTGGAGCCACGCCCAATATTTGCCAAACAACTTAATAAATGATAATATTTTTCTGATGTGTTAGTCATGTTTGTGCCTTCCTAATAATACGGGCTATTAATAATAAATAGCCTGAGTTATTTGGAGGCACCCACTGTTTCGGTAAACTAGATCTGCAGTTGTAATATAGTATAATTGCGCACGCTCAATAATTTACATCCTTTTCCGGGGAAAAAGAAATAAGTCGGTTCGTATCTGTTTCATGTTGAGTACAATACTGAATGTTTACCCACCCACCTCACCCTATCTGTTCCTAGTGATGTAGTTCGATTGTCATGTTTACCCACCCACCACACCCTATCTGTTCCTAGTGATGTAGTTCGATTGTCATAAGCGATAAATAAGTTGATCTACTACTATTCATAATATTTTAGATGTATCGTTTTAGCTGTATGTCAACATTGTAAATCCTCCGCTAAGAAAAAGATCCTGCTGTTGTCCGCATGTCATTCAGGAACATCCAAAGTACAGAACAATATACCGAAGACCAGACAAGCGGTGCGGCTCCAGAAGCAGAACGTTCTACCAGAAGATCGGTGCGGCTCCAGAAGCAGAACGATATACCAGAAGATCGGAGCGACTCCAGACGGATTTCGTGTTGCCGTGCATAGAACGGTGCTTGATTTTCAACGCGGATAGTTTGATCGCTGCCATACAGCCGTCAACGAATACTTCAATTCAGTGAAATCAAATTTAATGACAATTAACAATTTTATAATTAGTATATTTCAATGTAATACTGACCACTGTCCCCCAGGGTCTGGATTACAGCATGAAATATTAAGCTTTGGGGGCTTAATTGTTGTTGCAGCGTGCCTACTTCGGTTTGTGCACATTATTGTAAACTTTCGAAAAAATAAATAAAAAAACTTTAAAAAAAAAGTTATTAAATAAAGAAGCATTTTACTTTAGAATTAAAGGGAATGTAGCGCCACAGCCAAATAACTCTATTACTGAGAGTTCTGAAAAACTTGGAAATAGGTGAAAGAATTATTAAAATCGGATGATAAACGAAAAAGATATGACCATTTAAAGGTTGTTCTATAACAAATATGGGAGCCGCCATTTTTAGAACTATGACGTCATAGTTCCATATTACCATATATGGAATATTGATAAATATCATTTAAAACGAAGGAAATCACTGCAAATGAATAATTTTTTTACTGGTGATATAAATCATTATTGCCATTAAGTATTACATATTTTTCATACAGTTGCTGTCATTTTTTCCCTATAAATCAGTAAATTTTCATATTTATAAATATTCCATATATGGTCATTTAGAACCGTGATGTCATAGCTCTCAAAATGGCCGCTTCCATATCCGTTTTAACAGAAACTTCAAATGATCATATCTTCTTTGTTTATCATCCGATTTTGATAATTCTTTCACCCTTATTCAAGTATTTCAGAACTCTCAATAATAAAGATGGTTTGGCCGTGGCGCTACATTCCCTTTAAGAGTTTTGAATCAACATTTTATTTAAGCCTTTTGGGACTTCACTAAGGGTATAAGGCCGTTGGGTCATTCCCTCTTTTGTTTAAGCATATTGAGGGCTGTTTGAGGGTATCAGGCTCTTGGGCCATGCCCTCTTTTGTGAAAAATGTTAAGGGCTGGCATGATAGATGTATGTGTTTGCCGAAAGCCCGTTATTTGGAGCCGCGCCCAATATTTGCCAAACAACTTCATAAATGATAATATTTTTCTTATGTGTTAGTCAAGTTTGTTCCTTCCTAATAATTATATGAGGCTCAATTTAATGCCTGTCCACATTTCATATGAAACTGAAACACAGCATCTGTATGTTGAAGTTTTGTTTTTATGATGTGTGTTGACGTATGTTCGATTGTTTTTATTTCCAGCTATGTAATTCTCTGAAAATAAAGAAATAATTAGTTGAATTAGTTATAGTAGTAATATGTGCGTACGTAAATATGTTTGTATAGGGTTTACCGTCATTGTTTACACTATTTCAGTAATATAACGACGATGTCTCATTTAGCTGTGAGCGCAGTGCTTAATTTACCTGTATATTACTGCCACACTAACCAGTCACATTATACTAACAGCAACTAGTCACATTATACTGACACTAACCAGTAACATTATACTGACAGCAACCAGTCACATTATACTGACAGCAACCAGTACCATTATACTGACACTAACCAGTCACATTATACTGACACTAACCAGTAACATTATACTGACAGCAACCAGTTACATTATACTGTCACTAACCAGTCACATTATACTGACAGCAACCAGTCACATTGTACTGACAGCACCCAGCCACATTATACTGACACTAACCAGTCACATTATACTGACACGACCAGTGACATTATACTGGCACTAACCAGTCAAAATATACTGACAGCAACCAATCACATTATACTGACACTAACCAGTCACATTATACTGACAGCGACCAGTGACATTATAATGGCACTAACCAGTCACAATATACTGACAGCGACCAGTTACATTATACTGGCACTAACCAGTCACAATATACTGACAGCAACCAATCACAATATACTGACAGTGACCAGTTACATTATACTGGCACTAACCAGTAACCAGTCACATTATACTGGCACTAACCAGTCACATTATACTGACACTAACCAGTCAAATTATACTGACAGCGGGCCGATCAGTCCTAGCCATTATGCTGAACGTCAAGCATGGGAGATACTAGTACAACAAGTCGTTGGTGTCATCCGGTCGCGGGTTAAACCCACAACCTCCTGAATACTAGGCGGACGCTCTACCACTAACCAATAGCTGCGTTTTAAACAAAAATAAAATGCGAATATAAATCATTAAAATATGTTCGAGTATCGATTTCCATACATACAAGAAATATTGCAGACATTTATTTATAAATGACAGGAAATGGGATGTTATGGCCCGTTCAAACATATATTACTACATTAGTATTGACACACTCTGTTTACTTTCAGTGTAAATAGAAACGTCAATATTCGTCTATATTTGACGTGATTTATAGGTGTAACACGTCCATTGATTGTTGCATTGAGTTGTGTGTGAATTAAAATTTAAATGCCATGTTGTCATTCATATCTAGGCCCAAATTAAAAATGAATAACTTACATTCTCATCGCAAAAGACACATATGCTGCCAAAACATCCACAGAAAAATGGGGGTCATGTATCTTCTAAGAAAGAACTTGTCTCATGAATGAATGGTCCCTTTAAAAACAAAAACACTGAGATGCCATAATATTGTATTCATACACTCATTTCCATATAAGCAAAATAAATTAAAAACTCACAATTTTAACATGACAATGCTTAAAAAATGTAACAAATAGATCAACAATGTGATATAAACCAAAATAGCACTTTAAATTAGTGAAAATGCCTTTGTTTACAGAAAGAAATGAGAATTATTTATTGACACCATTATGCGACTACCCCAGGCCGACACTTCCTGTGTTGCAATGGGTGTGCTACACCTTATATTGGGCGTGTACTGTACTTGGAACTGCTCTTTTGCTTACTCGTTCGGGATTGGTGAAATGCACAGTTACAAATAATACGTCACAGGAAGTATGTTACGTGATAAAAACAAATCTTAGAATGTTTATTTCTTTCTGTAAAATTCCCTCGATGTTAAAGTAGCTATCCCGCCAACAACAGTCACATTTTACAAGATATGGATAACGATGCTAAACCTAATGACGACAAGGTTGTGTATAACTTACATGTTTTCAGAATCCAAACTCTATAGACGGTAAATATAAACGGTTTAACCGGTCTGTCAAAACCGCAAAATTGGAGCGTCGAATTAATAGTTATCAACTCATAGTTTTACTCAGCACATATACATTATTATATGACCTGAACATCTGGATAGAGTTTTGATAAACGATTTTGTAATGTAATTTTGCTGTTAATTGGTGGGTTAGTTTCTTTAAGAAAATATGTGTTTCATATAGATGGTTTTGTGTTTTTATGAAAATATAATGTTAAAACCTAAGCGTTTGTTTTAATTATTCCTTTTTATATTCAGCATGCGCACGCAATGAAATGGTTATTAGATTTGTATTGGGATATATATACTCTTCCGCATATAAATAGTTCGCTCCTAGTGTTGCGAAATAGTAATACGCGAACGAAATAGTTTATATATTCCAATATAATCTAATAACCCATACATATTGTATTGGAGCAGCGATCTCAGACGGCGATGAAATTAGGCAAGTAGATTTCCACCACACATGCAACTACTAGAGCAATAATATTTAAATAAAACGAAATTCGTATTGCTAAACATTAAAACAAAGTACTATGAAGCGTAGGTAATTGCTTTTTATGTTTATTTTATATGCAGTTTGGCGGCCAAAAACCGCAGGTATGTGTCTTCCATGCTTTTTTTTGCATCAATACGCCATTCATGCTAAGGTAAATTACCTTATTTTTGAAAGCTACTACTAGTATTTGCATTGACAATAAAATGACTCAGCTTCTTGTTACTCATATATCAAAGGGGAAATATGTACATATAACCACATACATTTCAACAGCACTGGATCCTCAGAATACTTGAATGAAAACAATTATTTAGAACTGAAACAATATATTTCCACTAGCAATGCTTCTTACGCCTTAAGTCAAAAACGTGTCTGCTTACGCCTTCTCCTGTGGTACAAAGACAGATAATACAAAACAAAACACGAACGACGATGACAGTCAAGCAATTACAATCTATAAAAATCATCTAAACACAAGTGTTCTGATGACTAAAACAATTTAGTATCACCAATAATGAAAGAAAACGCTCGCATATTGGACTGATATTTGATTTTTGCGTCATAACGGCTGTAGCACAGTATTAAAACGATCACATTTTAAGTGCTTATTTAAGAATATTTCATGACGTGTGTCAAAACGTGTTAACTTTAAAAAGTGGAATTGACAACCTATATTCGAAGCAGTGCCGTTTTAAAACGACGTACAGACAGGTACAATGTTTCGTCTTTTGTATCAATGCTCTGCCATTTCATATCGCTAACGGCTTATTAACTTACCATTTGCTTAGTGCACACCATCAGATCAATATTTTCTACGCCTTTACAATTATTGTCAGTGCGCACTACGGGAACTGATCTGATTATCCACCACTAAAGGGATATCATATCTTACAATTATCTAATCATCGTTTATCTATGTTTAGCAAACGGAAGAAACATGCGCAATACGCATCGTGAAATGACATCAAACTACAGCTCAAAGAGGACGATGCCTCATTCTCTATTATCAAAATAACTTTCCCATGTCATTTGTATGGTTCACATTTATATCGCAGTATTTCATCTATTGTATTTGTATTTAATTGCAAAACATGTATTCCACAATTATGAGCCATTTCAATGCGGGTTTTGTATTTGAAATCCAGGGTATAGTGGCTGTGTGTTTTTTTTGTCCTCTGATGCTCTGAAGAAAGATTTAGAAGTTGAACGCTATGGAATGTTCGCTTTGGGTGATTTATAAGATTTATAACTTTCTGCTTTGATATGAGCACAAATAAAGTATATATATATATATATAT
Organism: Cyrtodaria siliqua; assembly: GCA_037043455.1. Classification (NCBI taxonomy): domain Eukaryota; kingdom Metazoa; phylum Mollusca; class Bivalvia; order Adapedonta; family Hiatellidae; genus Cyrtodaria; species Cyrtodaria siliqua. Next base: position 52,331 of record JAWPHD010014233.1, on the reverse strand, counting down.
ATATATTATCTTTATTTCCTCCATTAAGACGATTGTTACATAGACATGCCATACAGCATATTAACAAGTTATGTTACAAACAACAAACATATATACATATACTCTCAATACAAAAATGAAATGCAAGACATTGCATTATCAATAATCAGCATTGCCGATTCCTAAAGGTAACTATATTCGTAAACACATTTAAATTGAGAAACGAAGAAACATGTAAAGTGCAAAATAACGCAAAGACTAAACAAGATGCAAGGTTTACTGTTTTCATGTTAATCAATGTTGAATTAAAACACAGTCAAACATGTTAAATATATTCTCTTTGTTTTTAACAAATTTGAATTTCAATTCACGAAATTTCCCTTCAAAATAAAGTTCAAGTTAAAATTAAACGAGAGCATTTGGCATATAATCCAGTATTTAGTTCTCATTTACACATTTATTGGAAAATGACTTACTTGTAATACATTTAACAGCTAGTCCAAAATCTGCAATTTTCACCACCATTGCATCGGTCAGTAAGATGTTAACGGGTGTCAAGTCCCTATGTGCAATGTCCATGGAATGACAATATTTTACTCCTTCCAGGATTTGGGAGTAAATTTTATATTTTTGGTGGCATTCCATGTTTTTATTTAACGCTAGATACCCCTCCAAGTTTTTGTTTTCTGCATATTCCATAACAATATCAATTTCACCTTTGTCGATTAGAATCTCGTGCATTTGAATTATGTTTTTATGCGTTAAGTGTTTCAAACAATACATTTCACTAATTATGTAAGGATCATCTCTAAAATGTCCACGAAATTTAATTTCCTTCATGGCGTACGTTTTATTATTTGATTTGCATTTCACTTTAAAAATGTCCCCAAAACTTCCGTAATCGATCATGTCCAGAAGTTTGTATTCACTTTTTCTTTTTAATGAAAACCCATTAACTTCGCATTCTGGCTCCATTAGCTTCCCGATAAAACTTGCATTCGTCTATAAAAATACGGCTTGCATTTTACAACACCAATAAAGCAGAACCTAACGCCCAAACATGAATGTTCAAGTGGTTATAACAAAGATTATTGCATTGATATCCATCCTATCGATGCTTTCAACCAATTAAATGCTAACATCGTGGAGGCAAACGTAATTTCCAAAAACTGATTATAATTGTTACAGTTATAAGCCACGTGGAGATGATCAATGAAACCAGATAAACAGAACAAATGCAAACTGAACCCGAGCTGCAAACAGATAAGACGATTACTTCCGGAGAAACGCATCCACACCAATAATCACATTTAATTAATTTCTCCGAATAGTTAACTGTTATTACAGTAGAACGATCGATGTAATATTTCCCATGGTCGGTCTTTGTTTTCTCAATGTTTTGCAGACATCTATTAAAACTGTTTAAGACATATTTAGTACCAACTTTTTACTGCATGACCAATAGCACATATTTCCGTAAAATATTACATCTCGCTTACCGGTGTTTAATTGTAATATCAATTTTCTTTAAGTTTTGTTTACAGTAAAATGTAACACAATCGGCAAATGCTTCTGAGTGTTATAATAACAATGTTTAAACCTTTTGGTAGTTTTCCCTTTTACTATGCTAACGCTCTGCGGATCATGTTGGTACATTTTTTGTATACTCCTTACATTAGTTTATATTTAACTGTCCGCGGATTTTCTATATCATATGAAGGAATAGCAAAACGTTTTTTTTGGAACTCCTACAGCCATGTTAGTTGCAATGGCCTGGGGTGAGATATGATTATATATAGCGTGTGCACAAATCACTTGCATCAAACATTTATAATGGATATCTGGGAAAAGTATGCAGTGTGGAAACCAACAGCAGTCAAGATATGTGTAAGTGTTATTTGCCAATGATTACTCTCACACCAAATAGACACAACTAGAAACTGCTTTGCTTAGAAAAATAAAGTAACCAAATAATTAAGTTTCAGAAAAGTAATAGAACTTTAATATAAATAAAAAAGTGCGAGATGTAGGTAAAGGTCAGTCATATTGGCCTACTTTCGGTAAGAACATACTGCTGTCATGTAATTATAATTTACATGTGTGAAAGCTCTACGACTTCGGGTGTCTGTGAAATGGACTTCCCGAAACACTTGAATGTAAAACTTTAATGTAATGATTTAATGTAACTTAACGAAGTGCGAAAAGCAGGTAACTGTTGTTCATATTTACTTCCTTTTGGTACGAACATACTGCTGTCATGAAGATGTAAACATGTGTGAAGTTTGGTACGAACATACTGCTGTCATGAAGATGTAAACATGTGTGAAGTTTGGTACGAACATACTGCTGTCATGAAGATGTAAACATGTGTGAAGTTTGAAAGCTCTACGGCTTCTGGTGTCTACTGTTTTGGCGTGCATATATATAATAAATACCGAAAGGGATATCTCTTGGAAGGACCAAACACAAACAGGAGAGAAAAGTAACAGACGCGAGTGCATAGGGCAACTGGGTCAATAACTTCAAACAACTTTCGATACTATACCTATTACAATCCACAGCCTCAAATAAGTTGATTTCTTACACTACACACGAACGCTGCTGATTAAAACCAATACATGTGAAGCTCAAAGCACGTCTTACTGATACAGCTCATTGCTTACCTTGTGGTGCGCTGTAAAATCTGCGTAAAATAGTATTTTAATGTGGAAAGTGCCATACAATAAAACAAATTATATAAGCTTGATAATCTTGCAGATATACGCGCTTTTTATTATGTTGTGTGCTTCTTCATCAGACTCATTTATAACACAAATAAATGTGTATTTTGAACTGTTTACTATGAAAGCCCTGATGGGCCATTTTGACTTAGTTATTCTGAGTTATGACTTCGCTCGCCTGACTTTTGACTTCGGACTTCTGCATTATGACTTCGGACTTATGTATTCGTTATATAAATTGGCGCTTTTTAAATTTTACATACATATAAAAATAGTGTAAAACATTAATAACTTTAAAATCCATGGTGGGATTTCATTTAAACTTCGCACACATGTTCCCAATGATGGATGGTTTATGCACACAAGTCCCATAAATCTCGTCTAAATATTTTTAAATTACGCCGTCTTTAAAATTGTGTACTATTGATTTTATTAATATTGAGTTCTGCTCAACCCGGGGCTAGAGGGCGTGAGCGGTAGTTAGAATATTTCACTACCGCTCATGAACAGTCTCATTCAAACAGAGACTGCAATATTTCGAATGTGTCGTTTTCGGCCGTTTCCAAAGGTCCATTATCATACTCTTTTATAACTTTGATTTTTTGGTTAAAGTTTCCTTCCAAAAGAAAAATAACTTTAAAACCTATCGTAACTTTGCACATGTGTCCCCAAGATAGACTGCCCTTATGCAAATAAGTCACATTATTCTTGCTTGAATATTTTTAAAGTTATGCCCCCTATTTAACTTAGACTTCTTTTGTTAACGTTTACGTCCAAAAGATTAATAACCTTAAACCCTATGGAGGGATTTCATATTAACTTTGTACACACGTTGCCCATGAAATACTGCATTTATGCACACACGTCCCAGAACTCTTGACTATTTTCAAAAGTATCCCCGTGTTTACTCAGATATTTGGTTAAAGTTTATGTTCATTTTATTTATAACTTTAAAAAACGCTCGATGTTATTTATTTAAACTTGGCACACGTCTTTCCCATGATGAAGGCAGTGGCCTTTATGTACACAAGGTCCATAACTCTTGATTGACTGTTTTCCGGCCACTTTTTCAACATAAACATTGGTTAAGGTTGTCATCCAGTTGATCACTAACTTTAAAACCCTTGATTAAAAGTCATTAACAAATTAGTAGAATTTCACATCCACAAACCTATGGAGTATATAAGGCTGAAAATATTCTTCGAATAGTCGAGCCCGCTGTCCAATGTCAGCTATTGTTGTATATGTTAAAGACAACAGTAGTTCCGAATTGGTTAGGAATGTTTGTATATATTGCTATTGATTCAAATCTAAGTTAGGTTCAACAATCTTATTTCAAATTGTTTGTTGTTCTTAAATGAAAACAGTTATCTACTTTTTGCTTGCCTTACCACGAAGTGGTCAAGGGTGAGCTTTTGTGACCACCATTCATCCGCCATCGTCGTCGTCATACACATTTGCTTCAAACGGCATTTGAAACCACTGGGCCAACTTTCATGAAACTTCACAAGAATGGTCATTGAATTGTCTTCTACCAAAACAGCTAAAATGAAATGGATCCGTGCAGGACTCTGGTTGCCATGGCAACCAATCTGAAACCGCTGGCCCAATTATTTCAAAGTAATTTTACACAAATAATGTTTGGATGACTCTTGACACAAATAGATAAACCCCAACGTCATCCATAAACAAAAACTGGCTTCCAAGGGGTTGGACTGTTTCTAATGTAGTGTAATTCATACTCATGTTGTATTGGTCAATATATAGTCCGGTGAGCGATAAAGGGCCATCATGTCCCTCTTGTTATGCTCCTCAAAATCTGTCGGGGAGCATATAGTCGCCGCTTCGTCCGTCTGTCTGTCCGTCAAACTTTTATCAGGAGCAAAACTAAAAATATCGAATTTAATCAAATGAAACTTGGAACATTATAGAGGGCTATGAGAGGAAAAGCAGAGCGCAAATACCATAACAACTCTGCATTCATTACTTTTTGAATTATTTACTTTTGGAAAATCTTATATTGAAGATGCCTTTATAAACGTTTGTGTGAATGATCAGGACAATAATACGGAGTGCAGTGCACAGGAACCATAACTCTAGCCTTGGTAATTATTGAATTATCTACTTTAAAAAAAAAGTATATTCTGGAGCATAACTCTAAAAGTTTTGAAGGGATGCACAAGAATCATAACTTTAACCTGAATATTTACATAATTATTTCCCCCTTTAAACTTTTTTAAAATGCACATTATAAGGTATGCTTGTCTGGAGAATATTTAAAAAAAGTATTAAACAAAATGAAATGAAACTTAGCTGTATGATAGAGGGCAAAGAAAAAAAGTGCAGAGACCCGTAACTCTGCCTTGAGTATGTATATAATTAGCTCCGCTTTATACTTTTTAGCATACACAGTAAACGGTATATATTCTTTTCTGGACAATGATACGAAAAGGTTAGTACCAAAGGTAGGAATTGCAGAACTTACGTACATTCTACATTGATTATGAACAGAATTATCTTTATCAAAAGTATCCTTTGCACTTTTTGGCTTGTTAACACAATAGAGGTCATATTTCTTGAGCAATCTTAGGCAAATGTGCACAAATTGTATATAACCATAAGGTCTTGTATGAATCCGATATTGCGTCACGTGCTGGGCTAAAACTATCTGACCGCTATCCTTGGAATTCAAAACATATATTATATATTGTTTGCAGCTGTACCCTGATTATTTATTTCCCTGCCAGGCCTATAATGGTCGAGTTATTGTCCCCGACTTAGTCTGAATAAGTTTTCATACGTATGTCGTGGGTGCAATAAGTATAACAATCTTGTTTGGAGCATAACACAAAAAGTACTTTACTTGGACTCAAATAAAACATTGGTAGAGTTCAAATAAAGTTCAAACAGTTATACCCTGATTATTTATTTCCCTGCCAGACCTATAATGGTCGAGTTATTGTCCCCGACTTAGTCTGAATAAGTTTTCATACGTATGCCGTGGGTGCAATAAGTATAACAATCTTGTTTGGATCATAACACAAAAAGTACTTTACTTGGACCCAAATAAATCATTGGTAGAGTTCAAATAAAACATTGGTAGATTGCAAACAAAACATTGGTATATGGCAAGGATTGCAGAGCACGAGACACATAGCTGTATTTTGATTATTCGCAGAATTATCTCCCAGTCTACTATGCATTTTGTCCATGTCAAAATGTAGATTATATAAATGAGTGCAATCTTGTGAAGAGAACTGCTTTTACAGATTTAAAGGTATTGAATTAAGCTTAGCGACATCAATTGTTGATAATTTCAAGCGGGTTGCTAAATACCGTGTAGTGTTTTGATGTCAATTTTATGTCAGTTTTATACAATAATATGTTGACTGTCGTGAAGGAAGTGAAACACAAAATTTATTATATAACACGTACGAATACGTACACGTACGCACGAACACGTTCATTGTTGTTCAGCACAGACAATGTTTCGACACTGCATAAAAAGATTGGGAGGAACACCCAGGAATTAAATGGAACATATTATTTTGATACCTTGGAACATTTATAAAAATGAAATAATTGAGATGAAACGCAACATACATGATCCGTGCGGCTTAAATTTTATGTGGGTGGCTCAGTGGTGTGCAGGATTTAGATCCATGGATTTTAAAGGGGTCTATCCGAAACCAATAAAGGTCAAATTATTCGATTTATTTAATAGCATTGATTTTATAAGCTATTGCTTAAATCGATGTAATTATAGCGTGGTTAAAATATATAGACTCAGGTAAATTAATAGGAGCTGTATTTCTTGATCTAAGAAAGGCATTCGATCTTGTAGACCATAGAATATTGATACACAAATTGAAACTTTACCATTTTTCAGACAATACCATTAAATTATTTGATTTATATCTTTCGAATAGAAAACAATTGATAAAGGTAAAAACTTTAAAATCCGAGATGCTTAAAGTTACTTCAGGTGTTCCTCAGGGATCAAAACTAGGTCCATTGCTATTTCTATTGTACATTAATGACATTGCATTCGCATCTACCTCTGGAAATATAGATAGTTATGCAGATGATACTACAGTATACGAATCTGATTATAATATTTTAGATGTACAAAATAGACTTCAAGATCGTTTGAATATTATAAAAAAAGTGGTGTATTTTGAATAATATGTCATTACATCCAGCGAAAACTAAATGCTTGGTCATAGGAAAAAATCGCAAGCTCAAACATGTGGATATATTGAAATTAACTGTTGATAAGTTATGTATAGAAAATGTCGCAGTTCAAAATGTCCTGGGAGTTTATGTTGACAGAACTTTGTCTTGGAATGTACAAATAGCCTAAATGTGTTCCAAACTCAATTCTAAAATTGCCTTATGGAAACGTATATCTTACTATTTAACATATGATATGAAAAATATGTTTTATAATTCCTACATCATGTCTAAAATTGATTATTGCTGTACTGTATGGGGTAAAAGCAAAAAAAATAGAAGATAAAATACATAAAATTCAAAAAAGAGCAGCTAGAATAATATTAAACAAACCTTTTCGAACTAATTCTAAGGATATGTTCATTGAACTTCAGTGGCTTTCTTTTCATAACAGATGTCATTATCATACTGGTGTGTTGATATATAAATCAATAAACAACCTAGCTCCTAATTACATATCACAACTTTTGACATTCTCATGTAATAATAGGTATAATCTAAGATCAGCTACACGAAATGATCTTGTTACACAAAAACTAAATACATGAAAGACACCTTTAACGACTTTGGTCGACACGTTTGGAACAATATACCGGTCGACATACGTTCTCTTCCTACTATCCAGTCATTTAAATATAATTATAAAATGTTTATTGCAAAATGCACATTAATTCGAATGATATTATTATTTATTTTATTTTTTTAGTTTTTTTTATCTATTTTATTTTTTGCTTGGATATATATGTACATTATGTAAGACTTCTATGATTTATTCTATATTCAAATATAACTGAGTGTTTGTCGAAGATTGAATGCTTTTATTGTTAGTGTATTTGTTAAAAAACACTAAATGTTTGTTAATTTATATACAGAAGGCCGCATTGAAAATATGATGTGTATATCTTGATAGTATGTCATAATGTGTTAACCTTCTTTAAATAAAGAATTTATTATTATTATTATTATTATTATTATTATTATAGGACTGCATGATTTTCTTAGAAAAACATGGATGGTATTTCTTTAAACATGTGGAGTCTGCGCTTGTGCAAAAAAAATCATTTGAATTTTAATGCTTTATCAAACTATCCCTCTGGAAACTAATTATTCCCGCAAACTGCAGACTAACTAAGGGACATACAGCAATGTGGTGTTATTAACTAATACGTGTTAATCAAAATTAAAACAAAAAACTTGTCAAAATGTTACCATTTTATTAGTCTGATCCAGACTATTTTACCGTGTCTTGTGAAATGTGTGGTACATATTGTTTAATATCCCTTTAGGATGCAATAAAATGTAAACGGGCATCAACCATAATCACGAAATGCATGATTATATACGGCTAACTACTTGTTGGCAGGTAAAAATACAGACATTATAATTGAGGCCTTACTACTATGGGATTATCTTCTACTGTTATCTTAGGTATAGCTATCAAGATATATGCAGTGGAAAAGAGTCAGGTAATCTACCACTTGATTTATTAATTTAGTATAATTATTAGCTGGAAAATACAAATACAGACAAAGGATTTTCATTATAAAAGTTGTTAATACACATACATATACAAGTGCACATGATGACAAGGTTACTTATTTTATGAAACATATCCTCTTTTCTTTGACTGACCTAATCTCTGACAACAAAAACGAATAACATAATTTTATTATGAGTTGCTCATGCCTTACGGAGGTTGTTAACTATAGAAACTTGTCTCACCATTAGGTTAGTGGACGATCTTTAGACTCCATACAGTTGTTTATTCCAGTATGCAAATGATCACGTGAGTTGCCGCACACCGTGACGTGCCAACTTTAAAATAGATCGGCGACTAGAGATCTGATTAAATATATGTATGAATGTCAAAAACCTATGAGATTTTGTGACACTTATTCGCCTGAATTTGTACTTAACAACAATTAAAATATATGAATGCAGAGACGGGGAATGGGGCAGTGACATCAAAAATGCACCGCAGAGCAGAGCAAAATGGTGTGGGTCAGTGACTCCTATAGCCATTACACAACAAACACGAAGGACGCAACAATACATTTCAAACAACATAAAGCAGACAACAGTTCAGGGTCTACAAAACGCATCTTAACAACTTAAATATAAGCGATTTTCCCTATGAGCTGTCAGATAGGCCCCTTTAATATATTTAAATCATATATGTAGCTTTGTGTATTAACACTATAGTGACACACATTTCAGTTATGGCTATTTCGTATGGAACGACTGCATATTTTGCAAAATTGATACACACTGTTATTAAATTCAATTATATGCAGAAATGTTGCATTGCTTAGACTTAAAGTGGTGTTGCAGGGAATATTCGCCAAATACCACCTTCAGTGATAGTTCTAGTTTTCATTAAAGAATATGTCACCAATTTATATGTAATGTATTGAAGATATTTACAAATGATAAGACATATGTAATATAAAACTATAGTTAATGTTTATATATAGTTTGTTCCATGCCGGAAATGCGGAGATGGATCGATTTATAATTATTTATGGCCATTCTGTACCAGATATTAATAATAATAATAAATACTTTATTTAAAGAAGATTAACACATTATGACATAATATCAAGAAATAAACATCTTATTTTCAATGCGGTCTTCTGTATATAAATTAACAAACATTTAGTGTTTTTTAACAAATACACTAACAATAAAAGTTAACATTTAATCTTCGACAAACACTCAATTATATTTGAATATAGAAGAAAACGTAATAGTCTTACATAATGTACATATCCATCCAAGCAAAAAAAGAATCAGACGATTATGAATCTGTATATAAATGTCAAATAACATAAAATTAGACAGAACATATTTCGATATTTCAGGTCAAATCACATTTATACTGAACACCATATTATGCCCCTCTCATTTCAACAAACACTATAAAAAACAAACTGAACATTAATTTGACGTTTCAAACGAGTGTCCCGTCTTACCAGACGTAATATTTTCATCTAGAACATAATACGAGTCATGACTTCACTTTAGACTTTAATAGTTTATTATAATGTCACATATAAAAGTTACAAATATATACCAATATTACACAAACAAACGTTTATACCCGGCCGTAATAACGACCTAGGAGACAGTTAAAACACACATATTTCAAATCAATAATCTCATTATATCTACACTATAAATGTACATTATAAAAATTCCATCATCAAATGTACAACTGAGTAGTTTTGTTCATTCAGAGTTAATATATAATACAACAACTGATTATATGCACTGTCTCTATATAAATGAGTATTTACATTGAATGATTATACTAGTATAATACTTACATTTAATATATGTTTTACACATTTTTACATAACTATAGTATGTCAAACAATTACTTAAAATGTGCAAAACACTGATACGGTACTAACTTAAAATATCTGGTAAAAAAAATCTGACTAGCCGTATTAACCGTGGCTGCACAAAAACATATGTATAAATGTTAAAATTCACACATATATAAGTAGTGAATTTAAAGAGTATATATGTGTATTTAGTGTATTTATATATATAATGAGCAAATTGTAATTCAGTTAAAATAGTATTAGTTCATAAAACTCGCCTTTTATACATTTTAAAATGTAGATTTGCTAACTTGTACTGTAAAGAATCACAGTTCATTAGAAAAGTTAATTTTTCAAAAGACGAACAATTTAAAAATCTGTTATCTGACTGGCTTCCAGTATTAAAAAGATCATATCTCAGATCTGAGTAAAAATCACAGTCAACTAAAAATGAGTTTCATCCTCTGTAGCTCCCCGTGTATGTGATTAATGTTGTTATTTTCACCCATCCTATAGAGATGGCGGCGTTCGACGTTGTTTTAGCGTGGTTTTGCGCTGTACTTAAGACAGTTTAGGCGCTGAAGATAGGATAATAGCGAGGATTGTGCGCATATAAAATCGATTCAAGCTAACCAGTAGGCCTTATTGCCTACTGACCGTTCCAAGTCGGTAAACCTGTCTTCACTACCCTTTCTGTTGTTTTTTGTCTCTTTCATTGTATTTTCAAGTCCTTGTTTACAGTAGAGTGCATCCATTGCGTTCGGACGCTGTGGTTTCTATAGGACCCTATATCTCATTTTTGGTACAAAATTTACAAACTCGTTCACTAACAGGTGTTTGCGGTCGAGCATATCTCCCTGTTTCTATTGCTAAGGGCAGATTGCAACTTCTAAATTTAGCAAGAATGCGTTGATGGCCCCTACTTAGATAACACTTTACATAATATTCAGTTTCTGTCTAATACTATCTATACGTTCTTAATTTATTAGTTTTCAAAACCATTCATTTTTATCTTCTTGGTTCAGGTATTCACGTATCTTACGAATACAGACATTTGCATTTAGATTTTTACATATCATATATTCAGCAGAATATGTGCTTTGAATAAGCTTCAGCATTCTACTTTCCCATGACCTTGATTTATTCAAAGAACATTCATGCACTCTGCACATTATTCTATGTTCTGGCATATTTTTTATTCTGCACCATAATCGAACTGTTTAAATTGTCTGTTTAGTGCCGCAAGACTCCCACCCTAGATTTCCCCTGGCGGAGATTTCCCCTGGCGGAGTTATTTGAGCAGTGTTGTGTAACTCCCAGACAATATCGTCCAGCTTTATTTAAAACAGTTTCTATTTCACTATATTTACTATTTCACTATATTTATTTTGACCCCATATACCAGAACAGTAGAAAAATACTGGCTCAACAATGGATTCAATCATTTTTGTATAAACACTGAATGTCATTCCACCAGCATATATACATTTAGTATATGTTGCACACAGACGTTGTTACTCTTTAATGGACAGTTTCATATTAAGATGATCATTGAAACAAAATCCAAGGTATTTATAATTACAATCTAAATCAATGTCTAGTTCCACAATTGAATTTAAAATCCGATTTATTTACATGTTTGGAACTAAAATGCAACACCTTGTTTGTTTGTCTCGTTGATGCACATGCCCCATTTATTACACCATTCACTAACTTAATGATAAATCTAACATTCTTTGCATATCAATTTCGTTCTCGACTAAAATTATAATATCGTCAGCATACAATAGGATAGCTGAACATAGTTCATCAGACAGTGTTACCTCACACTTTAAATCATTTATGTATTTGGCTAAATCATTCACATAAGTAGAAAATAAAGTTGGCGAGAGAACACACCGTTGTTTTACTCCTTGTTTTACATCAAACCAGTCAGTTTCATATTCATTTATTCTGACAGAGCATGAAACATCAACATATAGCGAGAGTTTGGCATTCATATTTTACCATGAATACCCAAAGTCATGAGTTTGAACCAGAGGCAATCTCCTTGCATAGTATCGAATGCCCTTTTATAATCTATGAAACAGACAAACGTCTCTTTTTTGACTAATTCTATTGTTAGCAATAATATACAATGTGTAAATATGATCCAGACAACTTCTGTTCTTTCTGAAACCGTTTTGTCCATCATCTAACAAATTATTTGTCTCAAGCCAGTGGGTTAACTGTTTATTCAAAATGTGAGCATAAATTTTACATGGAATAGACAAAAATGTAATAGGCCTATAGTTCAATGGGTTATTTGCATCATCTCCTTTAAATATCGGACTTACAATACCCTTGGTCCATTCTGTTGGAACCACTCCTTTGTCAAAAGCATATCTCACAATTTTGAACAAAATATCAACACACGATTAATTTCTTAGTATTTCAGCAGGAATTTGATCAAAACCGGAAGCCTTACGTAATTTAGCATTGTAAATTGACAGTTGACCTCGTCTCTAGAAATTGGCAAATTTCGAGTTATGCAGTCAGGTTTGGGCAATATTGGGTTGTCCGGATGTTTGGTGAGTTCTCTAATATTTTTCAAATGCGTATCATCAACGTTTGAACCTTCAGGAATACCATTGAACAGAGATTCATATTCTAGTCTCCATTTATTCAACACACGTTGATTATCATTTATGATGTCGCCTTGGTCTGTTTTAATTTCCCATGGAATATTTAGTTTTCTATCATTTGTAACACCTAGTTTACCTATTTTTGTCCAGAAGTCTCTAGTGCTTTCAGTGCTTTTAAGATCTTGTTCGAGTTAATTTTGTTCATCAATTTGATATTTACGCTTACAATTTCTGTTACTTTTATCAAACAATTTACATGATTTACGTGCAGCACAATATTTTCCTCTAAGTTTCATTTTTCTTGAGTTACAGTTTTTACAGAGCAGCCACCGTTTTTCACGTTTGCACGATTCGTCCCATAGATCTTGTAGTTCAGTGTTCCAATATGGCTTTGCTTTGGTTGTGCAGCTTTAACATTATATTCGATGACTTTTTCACCTTTAGCTTCGATTTCATTTCTCTACTGATTAAATTCAAAGACTCTTTATATGCTGATTTTATATCATTTTCGCTGTGCAATTCACTCTCAGTTCGGGTTATGTTGATTGCAATTTGTTCTACTGATTTAAGAACGAAGCTGGTATATCATTTACTATGTATTTACTCTTACATGCTAACTTAAGGGTCAATATTGCTATTTTCTATTTGAGTATATGAATTATAACGCACTAGTATGGTATTCATTTTCAGACTGAGAATAGAATTCTCTGATGATTTTCAGTGACCATGCAGGTTTAATTCATTTATAATAGTAGACATAGGAGGAACTTTAAAACATGTATAATTCAGTATTTGCCCATGTGGCACTATAAAGTAAACAACTACTGAGTTGTCAAGTATACCTTTGTTCGTGAAATTGTTTTCACCTAATCTACCGTTTACAACACATAGATTTGTGTCGACTAGAAATCGATTAGAAGGTGTCCATAGAGTTTCATTTTGTCATCGATGCCCTCCGTAAGCTCGACAGAGTCTACCCATTCTATATAATCAGATTCATCACCAATTAAAATTAAAATCGCCGCATATAATCAGATCACCATCGTTTTGAATCTCGTATACGTTTAACATCAGATCTGAATAGAAAGACTCGGCATCACAACGCCGCAATGACCTTTCCGGTGGCAAATAGCAAATGCAGACATTGAACGTGTGATTTATTTCAGTGTGATTAAATTTTAACCACAAAGCATCTTCCATCGCTGAATCAACTGTACAAGTGTATGACTCAAGTACTGTATTTTTAATAAAAGCACCTACACCACCAGATCCTCGTGTTGCATTTGTGTGAAGTGATTTTCTGCTATTTCCAACCCATTTATAGTAATCATAGTCATTGTTTCATCATTTTTCAGAAAGGTTTCATAAATGCCAAATATATCGAAGTCAAAATGATTAATAATGGTATATTTAATATTTTCATCACTGTTGTTTTTAAGGGACCATCCACCAACATTCCATACTCCAACCGTTATACCTCCCTAACGACGATCACCTGTTTTCCTGATGATTCTGCCATTTCCAGACATATAATAATTCTGCGCTCTGCCGATTTCTTTTAGAACCGTGCACATATTTGATTTGCTCACTCTCGATTCTAAACTTCTGTCGTTCTCAATGTACATTCTGTTCAACAGTCTCAATTGAAACAACAACTACACCTGGGTTTTAACCTTTAGAAGCTTTTCTTTCACATTTCTTTACCATTATATCTGTGAATTTTAGATCGTCTCTGATTATTTTATTTATTGAATTTAGTAGCAGTGTGTTGTCTGTTTTCTCATTTTTATCAGATGTCTAGTTTTTTTATTACTATGTTCGTGTTACTGTTAGAATCTGGAGATTCAGATTTGGCTGTTTCCGCATAGCTCTTCTTAGCTTCAGCAATTTCATCTTGCAACTTCGAGATACCTAATTCTCTTTTAAGTTCATCTTTTGCGTTTTTCAATTTAGATTCCATTTATTTTCTAATGATTTGATCATTTTTTGTTCAAATTTGTTTGAAAGACTGTCAGTTCTCCAGTTGAACTCTTTTCTAACTGCTAACATTTTTTCTTGGACCACTTTAAGTACAGCATCTGTAATTTTCTTTTCGAACGATTCAAATTTATTCTCCAGTGTGGTACTGATGTCCGTTCGTAATTCTGATTTAAATTATACAAGTTCAACTTTAAGCATTGCCATCAACTCAGAATTCTCGTCAGAAATGAGTGTAGGTGTTAACATTTGTTTCATTCTAATTGTTCACTGCTATCACCTGAATGACATCTTTTGCGCGGGCTGGCACCTACTTTGCGGGATTGTATATCTTTATTCACCGCCGGTGAAACCATGACCTTTTTCTACAAATTCAGCATCATTTGTTTTGTTATTAGCCATTTTCAATGATTCTACTGCCTGTGCGTTAAGTATCAAAGTGTGTACTGCCTGTGCGTTGCCTGCGCGTTGCCTGCGCGTTGCCTGCGCGTTGCATAGAAATTTTTAACACAGTTGTCGTGTTCACTTGAGCGTGACGAGTTTTTAAGCGGCAAGCCTGGGCAGTATTGAAATTTACCAATACAGTCATGTGAATCCTGTCACCAGTGAATTTAATTCCAGGAATAGCTGAAGTCCCGATTCTGCATCCACAGGCAAATGTATGTCTGGTTTTAAAAGGCATGCCAAATCCTTAAAATCTTCAGAATAGGTCTTTGACGAAGCGTACATGTCTTTGTAAGCCTGTTATGTTTGTGATGCCACGTATCACTGACCATGTCAAGGTTGCACCTATGTTGTCAAGCTTGTTATGTTTGTAATGCCACGTATCACTGACCATGTCAAGGCGGCACCCATGTTGTCAAGCTTGTTATGTTTGTGATGTCACGTATCACTGACCATGTCAAGGCGGCACCCATGATGTCAAGCTTGTTATGTTTGTCATGTCACGTATCACTGACCATGTCAAGGCGGCACCCATGTTGTCAGGCATGTTATGTTTGTGATGTCACGTATCACTGACCATGTCAAGGCGGCACCCATGTTGTCAAGCTTGTTACGTTTGTGATGTCCCGTACTTTGCTGGTTGTCACTTGTTTATTTGTTGTTTGTTTTTAAGGTGTGTTTTTAGATGACTGAGTTCTCGGAATACTAAAAATACAATTTGATGATTTTGTTTTCTTCTGTCGTGGTTGTATCTCTTATCGAGCAAAAGGCCTTTCATTAAGAAATGTATATCGATTACATATTTGAGAGTAGTTTGACGATGTTTGATATATTTGTTTTCACTACATACACTAGAGTTGTCAAAATGTTACTATTAACACCTGTTATTCTGATTGTCTGTTATTTCATATAGAATATATGACACAAACTTGATTTGGAAGTAAAACAACTGTTACTGCACGTTTGAGATATCTAGGTCAAAACAAGGCACAAATACGAATAATTTACTATTATAATCGACCATGTAAAAATAATAGCCAAGAATGTAAACGTGAAAATCAATTACTTTGTATTTGTTTTATTGAGAAACAATAGAGTTACTTTTTATGCAAAATCATGCCGTTATACTGTGTGAACTCCGCTTTTATTTCGCCTACACCACCACAAACATCTCCAAACTTTTAACTTCTTGTCTTACCGCCGTTAAAGATCACGTTAAACAAGACTGCAATACAACTTATGAAAACTCTGGGATTCATTTGTTTTGGTCTATAACATATTCAGGAGACGTTCTTGATAAAATTTGCAATAAACGTCAAGTTTCATGTATTAGCACTTATGATTTTTCTACATTATATACAACCTAAACACATCACCTTATCAAAGACAAGAGTATTGCTCTTACTCAAAAAACATTCGCTAGGGAAAATATTACATTTTGGCCTGTAATACTATTAAAGTTTTTTTTTTTTACTAACAGCAGTTTAGACAATTACACTATGTGGACTTGCCAAGAAGTTTGTGAAGCACTCATCTTCCTGATATATGATATTTTCGTCAGGTATGGAACGACCGTGTATAGACAAATTGTTGGTATCCTTATGGGTACGAACTGTGCACCCCTTGTCGCAGATTTGTTTTTATATTGCTATGAAAGAGATTTCATGTTGAGTCTTTCACCAGATACCCAGGAAGATATTATTGGGGCCTTTAATGACACCTCTCGGTATCTGGATGACATATAATACATTGACAACCCTTTCTTTTCTACTATGGTTAATAATATATACCCTAAAGAACTTCAACTTAACAAAGATGATACTAACGCTTCTTTTCTTAATTTACATTTCTCCATTGAAAATGGTGAACTAATTAGCGAAATATATGACAAGAGAGATGATTTTAATTTTGATATAGTTAATTATCCCCATTAGATGGGGATGTTCCCCGAGCAACTTCTTATGGGGTCTATGTGTCTCAATTTATTCGTTTTTCTAGAGCTTGTACTCGAGTTGAGGACTTTAATATTCGTAATCTTTGTATAACTAAAATGCTACTCCATCAGGGTTACCGTGACCATAAACTTCGTAAAACCTTTGAAAAAATTTATTATCGTAACCCTGATCTTCTTTCCAAATATAAAAGTAATTTAAGAACTCTTCTGCGACAAGGACTATCACAACTTGACTTCTATGGTGACGTGATTTACAAACTTCCTAAGATCCTTGGTCATGATCACTTTCATACTATCTTTGTTAGACTTGTTAAAAGGTTTATCCAAAGAGGTTATGACCCTATTTTGCAACGCACTGCATGCTTGGTGGTGGACCCATTTACCGTTCGCCACTATGCTTTCCACTTTGATTGTACGTTGACCGGACAGGCTGTGGACACTACAAAAGGACGTTTGATGTTTGTCTGCAGTCTTGTCTTGTCGTGCCCTCAATGGTTTATTCTCTTGTTGCTCTGGCTTTTGACAAGTCATTGAGAACCTTCTTTGTGGTTTTCTAGGCTATTTTGTTTTGTATTTATATATAGACGAGCAATTTTGTGTTTTACCTATATTGTCTAATAATGCTGCCTTGTTGGTTAGGGAATAGTTCATGGCGGGGATTTCTATATTTACACTGTCCCGTTTTATTAGGTTGACGGTAGGGTAAGTGTGAGGATTGGTGCACCCTAGAACCTGGTTTAAACCCCCAGCGGCCTGTTTTGCCACCGACCATTCCAAGGCAGTAGCCCTATTGTCAACCCTTTTGTGTTTGTGATATCTTATTTGGCCTTTTATTCATTTTTAGCTCGACTATTCGAAGTAATCACCCCGGCGTCGGCGTCGGCGTCCAACATCAAGGTTTGCATGTAAGCTGTGTTTACAAGTCTATATCTCTTACATTTCTTATCCTAGCACAACCAAATTTGTTCATGGGCTTCCTTATAGTATTATCTTAAGGGCTGCATAAGCAATTTTGATTTCTGTAACCCATGGGCACCCATGGAACCCAAATTATGATAGCCAATAAAATGTGTCCCATTTCACATCAAATTTTGCGTGTAAGCTGTGTTTACAAGTCTATATCTCTTACAATTCTTACCCTAGCACAACCAGATTTGGCCATTAGCTTCCTTATAGCATTATCGTAAGGGCTGCTTAAGTAATTTTGGTTCCTGTAACCCCTGGGCTCCCATGGAACCCAAATTCTGATAGCCCTTAAAATATGTCTGTTTCAAATCAAATTTTGCGTGTAAGCTGTGTTTACAGGTCTATATCTCTTACATTTCTTGTCCTAGCTCAACTAAATTTTGGAATTGGTTTCCTTATAGTATGTTGTAAAGGGTTGGATAAGTAATTTTGTCTGCTGCAAATTCTGGGCTCCCATGGAACCCAAATTGTGATTGCCCATAACATGTGCAATAAAGGCAGATCTAGGTTTGCATGTAAGCATGTATACATCTATAATTTTGGTTTGGGATTTGTTATAGCATTATGCATCTTATTACTTCAACCATATTGGGGCATGGGCTCCTCTCTCCCCCCACCACTCCACCCCCACTCCCCTCCACACGTTTTTCCCCACATATTTCTGTGTTGTTTTAGTCAATTCTTACACATATATGTTGCCTCCTCCACCCCCACCCCCCACCCCCGCCTCTCACCCCCTCCCCCTCCACACTTGAATTTTTTTTTTTTTACATATTGCTTTGTTGTTTTAGTCAATTCTTACACATATATGTTGCCCCCTCCCCACCCCCAACCCACTCCCGCCTTCCCCCCCCCCCCCGCTACTTCCAAACCGACCCCCACTTGAAACTATTTTTTTCTTTTTACATATTTCTGAGTTGCTTTTGTCAATTCTTACACATATATGTTGCCCCCTCCCCGCCCCTCCCCCACCCCCGCGTCTCACCCTTTCATCGCCCCCCCCCACCCCACACTTTAAACGTTTCTTTTTTTTACATATTTCTTTGTTGTTTTAGTCAATTCTTACACATATATGTTGCCCCCCCCCACCCCCACACACCGAACCCACTCCCGCCTCTCACCCCCGCTACCCCCACCCAATCCCCACCCCACCCCACCCCAGCCCACCCCCACTTGAAAATCTATTTTTTTTTACATATTTCTCTGTTGCTTTTGTCAATTCTTAAACATGTTGCCCCCTTCCCCACCCCACCACTCCCAATCCCCACCCCCTGTTCGCACCTCACACTCGAAACTAGAATATATATATATATATTTTTTTTTACATATTTCTGTTTTTTTGGGTCAATTCTTACACATAGCTTCTTACACATATGTTGCTCCTTCCCCCTAAACCCTGCTTCTCTCCCCTCCCCACACCCTCACCCCCCCACCCCCACTCGAATTTTTGTTTTATTACATATTTCTGTGTTGTTTTGGTCAATTCTTACACATACTTGTGTTGCCCCCCCCCCCCCCCCCCCCCCCCCACACACTCTCGAAATGAATATTTTTATGTAACGTTTATTGTTGTTTTTTTACATATATGTGTGTTGTTTTGGTAATTTCTTACACATAGCTTCTTACACATATATGTTGTTTTTTTACATATTTCTGTCTTTTTTGTTTACATATTTCTGTGTTGTTTTTGTCAATTCTTACACATAGCTATCTTGCACCACCCCCCCCCCCCCCTCCCCTCCCTACTCCCCTACTCCCCCCAATCTATTTTTTTATTTTGTTTTACCATATTTCTGTGTTGTTTTGGTCAATTCTTACATAGCTTCTTACACATATATGTTGCCCTCCCCACCCCCCGCCTCTACCCCATCCCCACTCAAACTCAATTTTTTGTTGTTTTTTTACACATTTTTGTGTTGTTTTGGTGAATTCTTACATAGCTTCTTACACATATATGTTGCCCTCACCACCCCCACTCCCCCCACCATCCACCCCGCCTCTCTGCCACCCCCACCCCACACCCCTCAAAACTGGATATTATTATTTTTTACATATTTCTGTGTAGTTTTGGTCATTTCTTACGCATAGTTATGTTGTGCTCCCAACCCCACCCCACATTGTTGTAGCCTTGTTGTCTGATGGTATATACTAGTTATAAATTTATAATTCTCTGAAAAATCGAATAGTCGAGCTGCGCTGTTCTCCGACAGCTCTTGTTAAATGTGTTCTTTGTTTCTGTGTGTGTTTGTGGTTGACTGTCGTCCTTGAATGCTGTTTTTCCTGTACGATTTTTATATCTATATTTTCGCAAGTTTAAAATTGTATCAAATCAGTCGCCTGTATTTAGTCCGAAATATGTCTCTATGGACAAAGTGAAAAGCAGCACAGTATGTTTGTGTATGGAGCGTATTTTGTATTTTTGAATATCTTAGTCAATGAATCGTTTATTATATGTTGGGTTATTAAAGTCAATAAAGCGTATTTTACATTTTTGGTTGTCGTAGTCAATAAAGCATATTTTATTTGATTTGATACATATTTTATTTGATTGCCATAGTCAATTAAGCGTATTTTACATGTTTATTTGCCATAGTCATTAAAGCATATTTTACAGTTTTTTGATTGTCGTAGTCAATTAAGCGTATTTTACATGTATAGTTGTCGTTGTCAATTAAGCGTTGTTTACATGTTCAGTTGTCATAGTCAATAAAGCATTTTTTACATGTTTGGTTGTCGTTGTCAATTAAGCGTAGTTTACATGTTTAGTTGTCATAGCCAATTAAGCGTATTTTACATTGTAGTTGTCATAGTCAATTAAGCGTATTTTATATTTTTAGTTGTCACAGTCAATTAAGCGTATTTTATATTTTTAGTTGTCATAGTCAATTAAGCGTATTTTACATTTTTAGTTGTCATAGTCAATTAAGTTTAGTTGTCATAGTCAGTTAAGCGTATTTTACAATTTTAGTTGTCATAGTTAAGCGTATTTTACATTTTTAGTTGTCATAGTTAGTTAAGCGTGTTGTACATTCGTCAATAAAGGTCAAAAAGGCGTATTTTACATTTTGGATAGCATAGTCAACACCGTATATTTTATATTTTTGGTTTTCATAGACAATAAATCGTATTGTTTTCACTTGAACCGAGACTATTGATGTGTTTTGTCTCGCCTTGAACTAGATAATTCAACCGGTAACAGTTCGATTCGTCAATTCACTGTATTGATATACTACGAGTGTTTAAAATTATCTATTAAATGTTATAATTTTACAATATGCAAACGCTTCAAGCCGAAATTAAGGTTTAATTTCAAACCTGCACGTTTTTGCTTCTTAATGTAATGAGAGGTATATAGTAATTATTTAACGATAGTCAGATTTCTTTGTACGCACCCTTTACCGGTGTATTTTGTTTATTTATAGTTGCATTGAACATTACGCTATTCGACTGGCCTTTTCAGTTATTTCTTTTCTATTGAGCAAGTTTTTTATTCGATTGGCACAATATCTGTTAAAAATGCTATCTGTTTAAAATTATCAACGCAGTAAAGACCCCGTTATCTCCGTTGAGCACATGACAACGACTGACCAGTCAAATCAACTCAAAGGCCTTTTTCCGTTGAGCAACTTGATGTTCTGTGTATTGGTGTTCTCTCTCTTTCGTATCGTCCAATCAGACGTCTTTGAGTTGATTTGATTGGTCAGTCGTTGCCATGTGCTCAACGGAGATAACGGGGTCCTTACTGCGTAGATAATTTTAAACAGATAGCATTTTTTCAGTAAAATTCGCTTAATGGAATTAAGGCGGGACCACGTAATGTAGGTATGTTTTCTAATAACAGATTATTAAAGATGAATAGAAAGAAACATAGGAAGACGAAACAATGTAGGGAAACACAATATCATGAACATCATGCAATATAGTAAGTTACTGCAAATATGTTATACCGATCAACGTCTGTACGTTTATTAAAATATATATAAATGATGTTTCTATTTCCTTTTCTCATATGCAAGAACAAACATATTTGGGAGATGATAGTAAAGTGGTGTTCATATTTCTGCTCAACCCGGTGTTAGAGGGAATGTTTTCACTTCTGTTCAAGAACAGTCTCAATCAAACCGAGACTGCAGTATTGTTTTGTAGTTATCGCGTTGGCGATTTTCAAATGTCTCCGTTCATGCTCTTTTTAACACAGCTAACGTGTTAATCAGTGTTTTTTTAATATTTCGTACTATTAAGTCATAAACGTTTTTTATAAATGCAAATTATCCGTTAAAACTGATATTTGGAACAGTTATGATATGTTCGTGGTTGTATTCAATTTTCTTACAAGAAGAAACTGATGGAAACCATCAGGGCGGCGCAGAATGTTTGCAAAAGGAGGAAACAAACATGTCTACTTATTTGCAACTTTTTATTATATAACAACAAAAATGTAGAACTATTTTAAAAAGTATAAAAAGTTATAAGGCAGCAGTAAGCAATAGTAACTTGAGAACATAGGCACATAATTAAAATATCTTCCGTAAGGGAGAGTGATGTTATGATGTTTATTTTTCAAGAATGTATTTGCTAAACTGGTAAGATGAAGTAAACTATGTGTGATTCCATACCTGATCTTTTATTTCGTTTCATAAAGGCTGGGTATGGACTCGATTACTAGTTTATCTTTAAACATAACAATTTTTTAACACTTTGTAATCTGTTGTACATATTGAATATGAAAATTATTTATTATAAGGGTAAGCAAATATGTTCCATGAACATACGAGTACAGTCATGGAATCAGTTTAATTATATTAAAAGACTCCAACATGAATGTATATATATTAACTTATTCTTATACTTTACTCTATGTCAAAATTTCTCTCATTGTCTATTGTAGTAGTACTTCTGTGTTATTGCGTATATTTGTCCCTAAATTACTGATTGTCATGTATATATTATTATTGTATTGTTTGAATGCTTATATGTAAACTTATATTGTATGCTCTCCAACTGGGAGGAAAATAAAGAATCAATCAATCAATTGCTGATGATGTTATATATATGTATATATAATGACATAGCGTCAATTTCAGTACAGCCGTGTCAATACAACAACAAGATTTTATGGCCAGTATTTTACCCCCAACATGTTTACTCACATTCTCCTCCATATGTCACGTCTCCTCCACAAGCAGCATAAAAAACCAATACAAATATAGGCCGCGCGCTCAAAGCGCGCCGCCAATTAAACTGAGCTGTGTTTTACAATTAAGCACCATCACGCCTACTAGACTCCACAACCGCCTCCAAAAAGAGGTGATAATACGACGTTTCGGAGACACTTCCGATGCGGTTGCGGAGAGCAAATTGAAGCAGCAACGGTAAGTGTGAATTTAATATTTTCTTTTTTTCGGCCCCAACTCTATCTTTTTCAAAAATCGGGGAATGTGGTACGATGTAGGAATGTTTTCCCTTCCTGTTTCATGTGTTGGTTTCGAAATATATTGAAAAATGTGGTCTGTAGAATTGTCATAAGTCAATCGACGAGTGTAATTTTCTCAACTGGACATGGTTTTTACTCCGTTTTTCTGCTGTTTTATGAGAAATCTGCCAACGAATGAGGTCTATGACTTTGAAATCACCTATCTTTCATCGTTCAATGAAAAAAATTCAATCGAATATAAATTGAAAAGAATTATGGTCATTTTTTATGAAGAGGCGGTGTCGGAGAGTAAGAGGCGGATTCGGAGAGTAAGAGGCGGTTGCGGAGACATATACTCTATAAAATAGATCTATACTGATTTCAATTGATAAGTAATGTATCAATACAATTGTTTATGATGCATTATTTGTGCAAGTACTTGTTACTAGTCCTACCCATCATCATCAAAGTTTATTCTAGAGTCACTAGAACATAGTTGTTTTTTACCCAACAGAAGATCACTTTCATTTTTCGGTCCTGACATGAATCTCAGAAACCGACCTCCAAATAAATGTTTTCCTATCCAAAAGAACTTAAGGCTTGTGTCATTGTAACGCATAGAACGAATGTCGTCACAATTAAACCACCGCACAACATCTAGAAACAGACGAAACGCTACATTGTCCAGAGGAAACTTCCGTTCTGCTACCAATTTCAAAAATGTAACAAATTCTTCACCAGCCTCGTTTTCCGATAAAACTGTTATAACTTCATCAAGAATGTTATTAACTTGAAAATTATCTAGTTCTGATTCAATTTTGTCATTTAAATCCTCAGGTTCAGGAATGCTTGAAAATGATTCTTCATGAAGAGATGGACCATCAGAATATAGGCATGTCTCCTCCAACATTTCACAAAGACTATCTTCAATGTCCGTTTCCCACTGTTCCTTATCATTAGTATATTTTTCAAAGTTTACATTTCGAAAGTGGAGATTTTTTTTAATGTTAGAACCCAATTTTGTAGGAGTAGAAGTTTTACTTTTTATTGGAGATAAATATTTTTGTCTCTTCATGTATGGTGAAAGTGTGGAATTTAGGCGTTTTCTTTTGGTTGAAATTGTCTTTCTCGGCGTGCTGCTCAAAAGGTTGAAAACATTTCTTGCTTTGTAGTTCTTTCTTATAGATATCGCTAGTCCCCTTTTCTTGTTACCTTTGAATTTACCCATCTGAAACAAACAACTGCAAACACTTACTGGTAGTCATGTATTACTAGTATATGAATAAGTATACCTGTCAACGTTCTCTCTTTTCCAAGAAGTCTCTTATTTTGCTGTTTAAATTGTCCAATTTTCGTAAATAATGACTGATATTATGCAGTCTCCCTACTTGATTTGGATTATATAATATTGAAAATCAAACCTAGTTTCATTTTTTTTCTTTTAAACGAAATAATACTCTGTTGTTAATTTTAAACAATATCAGAAAAAATGACTTTTTAAAATATTCTCATCTTTCAAGCTCGTCCCAGAATTTTCCTCGATAAAACATAATTAATACTGGAAACAACGAAGACATCTGAAAACTATAGGAAGCTGACTCGGTTTTATAAGTGTGTTCTTTAGAGGTATAGTATATGTATAATGCACTTTTGTTCAGCCTCCAAACCCAACCGGGCTTCCTCGTCTATCTCCGTAAGAATAGACTAAGGTCTAAAAAGGACCATGACTACACCAAATGTGATTTGACTTGTGATACGGAAGATATATTCTTGGACGAAACAGTAACAACGGCATTTATTGAAACGTATTGAATTCTCCAATTTTCACAATAATTGCAAGCGTTTACATATTATTTATCTATGTCTCCGAAACCGCCTCTTACTCTCCGAATCCGCCTCTTACTCTCCGACACCGCCTCTTCATAAAAAATGACCATTATTCTTTTCGATTTATATTCGATTGAATTGTTTTCATTGAACAATGAAAGATAGGTGATTTCAAAGTCATAGACCTCATTCGTGGGCAGATTTCTCATAAAACAGCAGAAAAACGGAGTAAAAACCATGTCCAGTTGAGAAAATTACACTCGTCGATTGACTTATGACAATTCTACAGACCACATTTTTAAATATATTTCGAAACCAACACATGAAACGTGAATGGAAAACATTCCTACATCGTACCACATTCCCCGATTTTTGAAAAAGATCGAGTTAGGGCCGAAAAAAAAGAAAATATTAAATTCACTCTTAGCGTTGCTGCTACAATTTGCTCTCCGCAACCGCATCGGAAGTGTCTCCGAAACGTCGTATCATCACCTCTTTTTGGAGGCGGTTGCGGAGTCTAGTAGGCGTGACCATAATATCTTTGATATGTTTTACAGTTAAGCACCAAATTGAAGGTTGTTAATTATACAGTTGATCAGTATGTTGAACTGTGTAACATGTTAAAGTTAAAGGGGTTGATGCATTATTTTCAAACAAGGTTTATTTTAAAGGGCTCTGGAAAACTTGAAATAAATATATGGTAAAAAGGCGCCATGACGTCATCGTTCCAAGATGGCCGCCTCCATATATATTCTTTGCAAATTTTCAATAGGTCATATCTCCTTTATTTTTAATGGCATTTTGATAATTCTTTCAGCTTTTTTTTTTAAGATTTTCAGAGCCCTTTTAAATAAATCTTGTTCGAAAATAGTGCCCTTTTTATTTGAACGTTGTCATATTTTACAGTTATTGCATAATTGAGCTGGGTTACATACTATTTCATTGTCTTCGAACGCAAGTTCAGTAAGCGTGCACTACACGTATATTCATTGCATGCTCGTACTACTACAACACACTCTTTACATAATGCTAAAACATTGTAGAATAATCAAAATATGTATACCAGCTGCTGAATCAAGGAACGCTTAGCACTTAGTATTAAGCATTGTTTGCTTCATCTGATATGGAAGAAGCATGTTGTGGCGGTTATTTTCCAAGCTACACGTCGTATCATCTTAGCATTTATCAATCGTGTTTTATCTATACTCGTTGTTTATCAGCAAGAGTAGACCTTCTGGCAATTTGCGTCACTGATATGTCATGATACAAGCGTAATTGGATGAAATAAAAGTTCAGACTAAGTTCATACGTTTTATTCACATTAAGTAAGAGGTATGCTATGGTCAAAGTTCCTTGCATCGCATTTGTTTTTGTTTTTACTATATACTATTCATCTATGCATTCTTTTTTGTCTCGCCTACATAGTGGGTAACGAGACATAGCTGTCACTTTTCCGGCGGCGGCATCCGCATTTTAAATCAACTATATCTCAACAACCGCTGCTCGAATTTTTCTGAAACTGTCAGATGCTTTGTTGGGTCAAGGGACATCACGTTATGCCAACATTACCAAGGTCAAGGTCATATTTTGCGTTATTTTCCCAAAACTTTACCTTGGTTAGGTAACTTAACCTTTGTTAGGTAACTTAACCTCAGTTAACTGTATGTGATTGCCTCATTTTCTTGTTTGATACTTGGTCATATGTAATGTTGGCATTGGTGGACATCACTGAACAACAAAAATTACCAAGGTCAATGTCATATTTTGCTTGTTTTCCCCAAACTTAACCTTGGTTAGGTAACATAACCTTGGTTAGGTAACTTAACCTCTTTTAACTTTATGTGATTGCCTCACTTTATGTCTTTGATACTTGGTCATATGTATTGTTGGCATTGGTGGACATCACTGAACGATAAAAATTACCAAGGTCAAGGTCATATTTTGCGTTAGTTTTCCCAAACGTAAACTTGGTTAGGTACCATAACCTGAGTTAACTTTATGTGATTGTCTCACTTTATATCTTTGAAACTTGGTCATATGTATTGTTGGCATTGGTGGACATCGCTGAACAACAAAAAATACAAAGTTCAAGGTCATGTTTTGCGCTATTTTCTCCAAACTTAACCTTAGGTAGGTAACTTAACCTTGTTTAGGTAACTTAACCTCAGTTAACATTATTTGATTGCCTCACTTTATGTCTTTGATATTTGGTCATATGTATTGTTGGCATTAATGGACATCGCTGAACGACAAAAAAACTATGGTCAAGGTCACATTTTGCTTTATTTTCCAATAACTACACCCTGGTGAAACCACTTAACCTCAGTAACTTAACTTCTTATGATTACCTCGCTTTTATTTGTTTGATACTTGGTCATATGAAGTGTTGTCTAAGCAGAAATTAAAAAAATATTTCAGATGCGTTTAGCCGCTGTGTGCGAGACACCCTCAGTCCGAGGTCTTGTTGTTTCTACTATTTACAATTGCACTTACGCTTTCTACTTGTTATAAATGCATGTATCATTTGTTTTACATTTGAATGCCTAATACGCAATTCTCGTCGTGGACCACACTATCTGATATTTAATTAAAGGATATAAGAATATAATATAATATAATGGGATTTGTTCTACTAGGGAACAAATACTAATTATTTCAGGGGGTGGAAATCAGAGGTTATTATGAAGGTGTAATTCTAACGCATACACCTCTTTGCAGTGATTGCCATTTGGTCAGTATCGATCTGTTTGTGTGTTCTAAAAATCGGTATTTGGTTGTTCTCTCCAAACTGCTTGTTGATAGTACGCATCAAGTATTAGTGTTGAATGCTTGTTGCATGTCGGTGTACCCTGCTTATGTTCGCAACGGCTGTATTGTGCTACGATGTTGACAGATAGGAATTCTCAAAGGAACGACAACTCTGGTTATTGATTGGAATTTGGAGTCGTGCAGGATGGGAGATGACGTTTGCCAAGGCTGTGAACTTATTTAGACATAGAAAATTATAAGTATGTGTAACATTATGTTTAAATAATATCCGACAGGTATTTAAGTGTATAATAACAGTTTTGAAACGGACGTGTTTATTTCGATTCTTCTGTCATAGCCTAACAGTAGTACGACACTGTATGTGCTATTGCTTTTAAATGAAAGTTGATTACAGCTTATTATTTTTTCATTTCTGTATGGAACACAAGTCGACAACAAGTCCACAATATTGTCTACAATATTGTATTAAAGGAAAGTGTGGATGTCAATTGTTGGGACATAGCCTAACATAATTCTTTCCACGTTAGCGGTACAGTGTTACAATTGGAAATCACGGTATTTAAAGGCTATCTCGAAACCAATTGTTAATACGCATCAAGTGTTATTGAATGTGTGTGTCGATGGACACATCAATTTCTTTTACATCATTCATCCAGGATGTTTTGGTCTTGTCGTATATACATTGAGATGACTTATATAATTATTCGAATAAAAAGTAAATAAAATAACGTTGTATATGCATTTGTAAACTACTAAATGTGTTTGTTTTATCGTTGATAAAGCGGCCGGGACATGCTGGATGGTGGATGACCTTGCCAAGGCGGCGATATAACTTAGCTTCAGTCCTAGAAAAATATTATAGTAAAACTTTTGTTTAAATAATGTACGAGAGGTAGGTATAATATTTGATTAAGAACTTGAGGTGTTTATTTCCATTTGTCTGGAATAGCCTAACATAAGTATGGCATTATATAGGGTGGCTTTACAAGCGCATGACTATCGCGTCAGAATGTTGCAATAGTGTCAAACGAAAGTGTTGATGTCGATTTCTTGGACATAGCCTAACAATATTCTAAAAGCAAAAAAAAAAAAAAAAGCAAAAAACAACAACATATATATATAATGTTCTGTTATTGCATATTAAATTTGGTAAATTTATTGAAGCTCTCGACAGTATTACGGATATTCATAGGGGGAAAAAAAAAAAAAAAAGATAAAATATATAAACCGTATCCTGTCTTACTGGAGTAGCATCATTAAACCATTTGCCACTGGTTTCATGCCAAAAAGGGTATCGAAAAGTCCGTATGCTCGGGGGAGAGGGACAAAAGAAGTGCAAGATAGAGTGGATCTGAAGATAATGGTTCTAACGGCACTCTAGCACTTTTGACCAAGTAACATTGGTCCCGTGGCATTACTGGGAACAATGGACATAACATCTGCATTTAAACGGTTGCAAATCAATTTCATAGCTTTTGAGTTGTTGAGTTATAAAATATTTTATAGTTGTAATCAATATCATAGTGAGCAAATATGCTTTTTATATTGTGCTTTAATTTCTGTATTTGCTTTACCTTCACAGGGATAAATTACAGGGTCAAACATGTTTTTGTTTAGATAAATTTGTCAGGTGTTTTTCATTTTAGCAATTTATTTCAGTAAACAGTTTTGCCGAAAGCCCATGATCTATGTAAAGCCACTCGGTTTACAGCGGGATTTCGAGGTATCGCAAATTTGTGGAACATGTTTAATCTTGTGATGCAGATCATGGGAAGTCAACCAGGATCAGAATGTGTAAGGCGAAGACGCAGACTGCGATTGTAGTAGCCAACTGGGATCGCAAATGTGTGGCTAAATGAACAGATGTCACAACGCTAAGGGAACAGGGCTCATTTTTAAACACTTTATTATGGCTTTAATTCAATTGAAAACTACAACAACAACAGATAACAAAAACAAAGAACATACATTATTTCTATTCACCTTAGAGAAATATGCACTTTCTACAGGGGTGTCGGCAACTGGCCTAGAATTAAAGTGAATTGAATTGGGTTTTAAGGCGCACCAACACATGAAAGGTTATATGGCGCCTAACAGGAATGAATTAAAGTGAACCATATTCTTAGTGTGTGTAAAGTGGTGCGCTTTTTGTTGTCGCAGTTATAACAAACCGGTATAAATTGTCACTTTTTACACTTGGAGTATGCAAATGCATGAATGTTGGTTAATGAATATACTAACTTTACACCAGGAGTCTGAAAATGGCTGAAAACGGTTTATACTACCCGTTATGTTATTTTACACCAAGAGTGTGAGTATGTCGATGAGCATGTAATTAACATGTCGCCAGTACTTAGATATCTCCGCCCTAGTGTTTATTTCAAAGTATATTGACAATAGATTATAATACAACGGCATGTGCTTTATTATTGACAACTGTTGATTGCAGGTCTATGCTATTGTTCTTTTGTCAAATTGATGATAGATATATGTCACAGTTTTTTTTTGTTGCTTATTACAGATATTTTTTACTTACTGCTGTGTCTGCTGCTGCTATAACAGTATAATGTCCTAATTTGTTTTCGTCTAGCAGTCGACTTTACACATTTATTCTGTTTGCGTACAATGATCTTTTCATTCAGTGGCTGTTGTTTTTATACAGAGTGGTGGCTGATGCTGTTTTAATTATAATTAGATCTCTGTGTTATAGGTTATTTTACGCCATACCTTGCACTTCAATTTGTGTCACCATCACGATGTCGAAAGGCCAATCATCAATGTTCCTGTGTCGAATAACTGGGTATCAGACATGCGGTTGCGAGACGTACCATAGAGACCTTCAGTAGTTGGTATCATATGTTAAGCTCTCCGTTTACAAATTGCTAGTATAAATGATAGCCAGGAACTAACATTTAGACCTGGTTTATGAACTAAGTTAATTGCAGACCAGACTCGTACTACGAAAGCCAAAGTGAATATGTCGCACGGAACTGTATACAATTGGGCTCCTGCTGTTTTTGATCGAAGAGTTTATGGACATTTAGTTTTCTATTGTGAATGTCAAAGTAGGCCTATAACACATATTTTATGTTGAATTTGGAAATATATATTGAACTGCTTAATTTCTTGCCAATGAATGTATATAGTGGCATTTCATAGTTCAGGAACAAGGAAGTAGATGATGCTTTGTTGCCTGGTAATTTGTATTTCTATTAAGGATGATAAATAGTGGGGCCTGCCCAAACATATTTTAACTTTGGGCTTTTAAATTAATCCTAACGAAGCAAAAGTCGATGTTTTTTTATGTTAAATATTGAATATAAAAGTTCATTTGTTTGTTGTTTTTACGACAATGCTGTATTGGGATGATATACCCTTATTTTATCAAGGCAAGCCTTGTTTGTGAATTGTTAACAACAAGGAATTCAATGTTTTATAAGTTAAATTGAAGAAATTATACATTCAACCTTTAAGCTTGGCTGTGGCTTGGCAATCGTATAGATATTTTTTATATTTACCCTATTTGGGTTATATTAGCTCTCCGTAGCTATTTTATCGCAATACACTGTTGTTGAGCCTTTTTGTAACTTTTATAAATTATTTATACATTATGACATGACACAATCGCTTCATTGGTTGAAGTGTGTCTGTTAAACCTCTTTGGAGGTTTTTGTTTGTGCTTTTTGTAGCTTTTTGTATATGACATGACACAATCGCTTCTTTGGTTGAAGTATGTCTGTTATACCTCTTTGGAGGTTTTTTGGTTGATTTTTAAAGTTTTTTGATTTTGTTTATGTACAATCGCTTCATTGGTTGAAGTACGTCTGTCATACCTCTTTGGAGGTTTTTATTATCTAAGCTGTGTTCCGCTTCCCCCATGCTTGGCGGTGCCACGCGGCGTTTGGCATGATATAATCGCTTTATTGGTTGAAGTATGTCTTGTTATACCTATTTGGAGGTTTTTTGGTTGATTTTTAAAGTTTTTTGATTTTGTATATGACATGACATAATCGCTTCATTGGTTGAAGTACGTCTGTCATACCTCTTTGGAGGTTTTTATTAACTAACCTGTGTTCCGCTTCCCCCATGTTTGGTGGTGCCACGCGGCATGTGGTATTTCGCGGACACAGCGTAGTGTAGTTAAAATATTCTAAGAACTTTCTATGCAAGAAATTTTTAATTTTAAGACTTGTCTTTATGAACATCTGTTCCCAGGGTTTACACTGTACAGTATTCTAAGAACTTTGTTATTTTCTATGCAAGAAGTTTTTAATTTTAAGACTTGTCTTTGTGAACATCTGTTCCCAGGGTTTACACTTTTAAACTTAGTTTGGACTATGAACATTGGAATTACCTGAAATGTTCCAATTTGATTAATTACACATTTTATTTTACACTATATATTGTTGAAGCCATGGCCAGCTTATTCCAATAAATATAAACTAGTAACATTTTGTTTTATTTGTAACCCATCTTAAATAATGTAATATAGACACCGCTAACGTTGTGTGAAATCAAGTTCAAACCTTATAGTTTTCAAGGTGTGTGACCTATTTCAAATTTAAGTCACTGACTTCAAAACTAGGTCAATAAAAACAAAAAATGTTATCTTTATTTGGATAAGGTCAACAAGAAGATCAATGTGACCTACCCTTAAGTTTACATTATCTTTGAGTTTGACATTAAAATATTAATTATATCGTCGCCCTCAAAAGTATGTCACATTAACCTAATAAAATACTTTTTCATTTTAATTGTTTAACATTTAAACCTGATTAATGTAACTTAGACAATTACACTATGCCACGAAGTTTATGAAGCACTCATTTTCCTATTAGATCTATTTTCGTCAGGTATAGAACTTGCGTTTGTAGACAAATTGTTGGTATCCCTATGAAAGGGATTTTCATGTTGAGTCTTTCACCAGATACTCAGGCAGGTATTGAACATTGACAATCCTTTCTTTTCTACTGTGGTTAATACTATCTATCATAAGGAACTTTAACCCAACAAAGTTAACCTGTTGATACAGTCGCTTCTTTTCTTGATTAACATCTATCTTCTTATTGAAAATGGCGAAATAATTAGTAAAAACTATGACAAGAGATGATTTTAATTTTGATATTGTTAATTATCCCCTCTCAGATGGGGATGTTCCCGAGCTACTTCTTACAGGGTCTATGTTTCTCAACGTATTCATTTTTCTAGAGCTTGTAGTCGTGTTGAGGACTTTTATATTCGTAATATTTGTATAACTAGAAAGCTTCTCCAGCAGGGCTACCGTTACCATAAACTTAGAAAAACCTTTGCAAAATCTTTATTATCGTAACTCTAATCTACCTTTCAAATATAAAAGTAATTTCAGAACTATTCTGCGACAAGGACTATCACACTTTCTATGGTGATGTGATTTACAAACTTCGTAATTCCTTGGTCACTTTCATACAATCTTTATAAAACGTGTTAACAAGTAATCAAAAGAGGTAATGACCCAATCATGTTTTAACGCACTGCATGTTTAGTGGTTGACCCATTTACAGTTCGCCACTATGCTTTCCTCTTTGATTGTCCGATGACCGGACAGATTATGACGACGTCTACCTAAATCCTTATAGAACGGTAGCGTTTGGTGTTTGCCTTAATATTTGATGTTTGCCTTAATCTTGTCTTGTCGTACCCCTATCGGGTTGTTCTATTATTGCTTTGACTTCTGCCAAGTCAATGAGTACTTATTTTGTGGCTTTCTATGCTTTTGTCGTTTTATATTATATATACTACATGATCATTTATGTGTTTTACTTAATTGCCTATTAATTCTGCCTTGTCTATTAGAGAGGGGATATCTTTTACAAGGTCTCGTTTATTAGGATGACAATAGGGTAAAAGTGAGGTTTGGTGCATTCTAGAACCTGATTTAAACTCCAGTGGCATTTTTTTTGCCACTGACCATTCCAAAGCGGTAGCCCTATCGTCAACCGGTTCATGTTTGTGATGTAGTAGTTTGCATTGTATTCATCTTAGTAGTTGTTGTTTGTTTCTGTGCGTGTTTGTGGTTGACTGTGGTCCTTGAATGCTACCTTTCCTGTTCAACTTGTATGTCTACTTCTTTGATATGAACACTAATATTAGAAACTTCAATTCATATTTTGATTTTAATTTTATTCTCCAAAGAAAACCTCCGACCCTATAAAAATAGGTTCTGGCAAGCGTCACACACAAGCTGAAACACGAAAAAGAAACATATCTGCTAAATTTCATGCTCCCAAAAAATAGCAATATATAAGATGTTGTACTGTCCAAAACAGTACGAGTCAATGTAGCACAATGATATGATACGATAATACCCTCCATCCCCACCCATCCCACCCTATGTACTCTATTAGCAAATGTTAACATACATTTAAAGTCTTACTTCGAAATCGCCCGGCAAATGATAAACGATCCCGAGACAATGTTAAACAAATCGCTCTCTAGCGAATTGATAACTTTCGGATGCATTGATGTTTTTATTTTAATGATTTCTAGTATCATGGAAATCCGATACACACGTTCAAATGTTAATAAATATACCAAGGAATCAACTGACAACAATTTACGTATGCTTCAGAAATGTTATAATAGCACATGCAAGCAATTGTTCTTGATGACTGCACTCACAACATATGGTTTAGCACTAAATGCAAACAAAGTTAAAAACATTATTTTATAATTTATACAAACGAAACACTTGATATTGTTCCAACATACTTAATTCTATTTCAATATTATTAGCAATATCACTTTGCCACGTGCACATCAAAAGTCTGGTATCAGGGGCACAACTGCTTGAGATTATCACACTTACGGTTCCACTTAATCGCTGCAAACATATTGCAATTTCCGTGATATTGAGGGACACTCCAACAAATGCTATCAATGATGTTCTCTTCTGTACACTTTAAAAGAGAGTAAAGATAACCAAAATGAAAGTTTAAGCGAGCTTATTATTATACGGTCATATATAATACCAAAGATCATTATTATATGGTCATATATAATACTAAAGATCATTATTATCTGGTCATATATAATACCAAAGATCATTATTATACGGTCATATATAATACCAAAGATCATTATTATACGGTCATATATAATACCAAAGATCATTATTATATGGTCATATATAATACCAAAGATCATTATTATATGGTCATATATTATACCAAAGATAATTAGTATACGGTCATAAATAATACCAAAGATCATTATTATATGGTCAAATATAATACCAAAGATCATTATTATATGGTATAACACCAAAGATCATATTATTATACGGTCATATATAATACCAAAGATCATTATTATACGGTCATATATAATACTAAAGATCATTATTATATGGTCATATATAATACCAATTATCATTACTATATGGTCGTATATAATACCAAAGTTCATAATTACATGGTCATATTACATGGTCATAAAGATCATTATTATTCGGTCATACTAAAGATCATTATTATATGGTCATATATAATACCAAATATCATTATTATATGGTCATATATAATACCAAAGTTCATTATTATATGGTCATATACAATACTAAAGATCATTATTATACAGTCATATATAATACTAAATATCATTATTATACGGTCATATATAATACTAAAGATCATTATTATACGGTCATATATAATACTAAAGATCATTATTATACAGTCATACATAAAGCTCACCTTCAGCTAAACAAATTATGACTACGTTTCTTCTATTTGTGAATAATGCTTTAACCATAGTAAGCTCTCTGGTGCATTGTATATCCACATGAACTATAATATGTACTGGCATGGTTAGTCTATTGAAGTTATTTTCAACATTATATTGTGGACTTAAAACTTGTGGATAAAAACACCTCATAATTATATAAATACGTCCGACAACACACAGGTACACACGGACGCACGTACACACGCAAGCACACACACGCACGTACACACTCAAACAACAGTTGTTAACATGCATCGAAAAATGTTTCTTGTTCAATTGCATCCCATCCTCGTATTAGATCAAATATATTACTGCGTTTCTTTGTTTCAAGTTCTAATGCGTTTGCGATAAAATCGATTACATCACATATAACTTTGACTGAACTTTGTTTTGATTGTACATGCATAAACTTTCTCCAGGAATGTTGAAGCTGATTATCCAGTATTTCTGATTCAAGTCCGTGGAATGGAATAGTTCGGAATAGCAGGAACAGAAGCATCACCCCGAGGCTCCAGATATCAGCTGGCTTTGGTAGGAATGGTGTCTGCGATAGAACCTCCGGAGGAAGGTAGGAGACGTGGCCGAGGTAGTCGGTACACAGCAATGGGGAGCCGTCATCTGAAGGGAAAGCAATATAAAAGTCAGAGAACCTCAATGGACGTCGTCATACAAAGAGGAAAATATGAAAGTCAGAAAAACGGCAATGGCGCATCGTCATCTACAGGGAAAACAATATGAACATCAGAACACAGCGATGGCCCAGAGCGTCATCATTTACAGGGAAAACAATAATAGGTTTTTAGATTTGTATTGGGATAGATGTACGAGTTCTTTCGCGTATTCATATTGCGCGACTTTAGGAGCACAAATTTATGCGCGAAAGAACGAATGCAAATATCCCAATATAAATATAATAACATTTGTATTGCATAAGCATTTTTAACTTAGAACAATAGAATAGATTGTAATATTTAATTTGAACCAAAAACATTTATTTGAAACAAACATAGTGGGAATTCTCACAATGAAATCAACATTGTTTACATTGTTTACCTCACGTGACATAATTTCTTTGACATGAACAGAAAATTGCACCTATCAAGAACAAGTTTGAACACACCCAATATGACTTGACTACACGTCAATATGAGCGAAAATTATTTCCTGTTATAGTGAAAGTAAGAGGAGCTTTTAAATGCGTATGCAATAATATGCAAGTGAGTACACAGCAATGGGTCGGCGTCATTTGAAGGCAAAACAATATGAAAGTCAGTACAGAGTAGTGGGGCGGCGTCATCTGAAGGGAAAACAATATGAAAGTCAGTACACAGTAATGAGGCGGCGTCATCTGAAGGGAAAACAATATGAAAGTCAGTACACAGTAGTGGGGCGGCGTCATCTGAAAGCAAAACAATATGAAAGTCAGTACACAGTAGTGGGGCGGCGTCATATGAAAGCAAAACAATATGAAAGTCAGTACACAGTAATGGGGCGGCGTCATCTGAAGGGAAAACAATATGAAAGTCAGAACACAGTAGTGGGGCGGCGTCATTTGAAGGGAAAACAATATGAAAGTCATTACACAGAAATGGGGCGGCCTCATCTTAAAGCAAAACATAATGCAAGTGAGTACACAGTAGTGGGGCGGCGTCATCTGAAGGGAAAACAATATGAAAGTCAGTACACAGTAGTCGGGCGGCGTCATCTGAAAGCAAAACAATATGAAAGTCAGTACACAGTAATGGGGCGGCGTCATCTGAAGGGAAAACAATATGAAAGTCAGTACACAGTAGTGGGGCGGCGTCATCTGAAAGCAAAACAATATGAAAGTCATTACACAGAAATCGGGCGGCCTCATCTGAAGGCTAAACAATATGAAAGTCAGTACACAATAATGGGGCGGCGTCATCTGAAGGCAAAACAATTATGCAAGTGATTACACAGCAATGAAACGGCGTCATCTGAAGGGAAAACAATATGCAAGTGAGTACACAGCAATGGGACGGCGTCATCTGAAGGGGAAACAATATGAAAGTCAGTACACAGCAATGGGACGCCGTCATCAAAAGAGAAAGCAATATGAAAGTAAGTGTAAACAAATGAAGTATTAAACAACAACAAAGTTTGCGAAGACGCAGTATATCGTGAGTTTGGGGCAGAAATGTGTTATGTGCCTTTTTTATACTTTTTATATAGTTGAGTGTGTAAGGTTTAGGCAAATAAAAAGTAGTATACTTTAGTAACCGTTAATCCTATATATTTGAAACGAACTTTAAATATACATAATTAATGCAATGCTTTAGCATATTCTACCGTCGTCCGTACATACATCTTGTTATGCTTTCCGTCATTTATTTGAATGGATTGTTTTACTGAGATCTCAGATTAGATCCACAATGAGCAAAACCGATACATGCCTTACGAAGTTATTGCCCTTGATTATTTCAAAGTAATATAATTTCAATTTGTTTACATGACAAAATTTGATTTTACGTTAAAGGTTTCTTTCAATAGTGTCTTAGATAGTCCGACAATGAGTAAACTAGCACCTGTGTACAAGCTTTATTTCCCATGAGTATGTCAAAATAAGGGCATTTCAGTATTTTACACAATAACTTTAGCAAATGGCCTCTGATCTCCACAAAAGTAGGTATCAAATTCAAACAGGAAATGTAGTATTCACAAAGTACCGTCAGTCAGCAATACGCATTCTAAACAAACAACAATTACAAGGAAACCACAAACATAAAGTGGTTCACAGTAGACTTTCCGCCTTGGAAAAATGAACTGGCACTGTGTCTGGTCTATATGTTTAATCTACTACTACTACTACTGCTAATGCTGCTGTTGCTGCTGCTTCTGCCTGCTCCTGCTGCTACTGCTACTGCTACTACTACTACTACTACTACTGCTACTACTACTACTACTACTACTACTACTACTACTGCTATTACTACTACTTCTACTACTATTATTACTACTACTACTACTACTGCTACTACTGCTACTACTACTACTACTACTTACTACTTCTTATAATAATAATAGTAATAATAATAATTATTTATATATTTAATAATAAAATAATATTTAATATTAATTAAAATAGTAATAAATAATAGCATATAGCGTTTCAGAGAAAGTCCTAGTTTACATCCACCTGTTTTTAATATCACATTACTTTAATTATATTTATTCCTTGTCAAATATGTTGATGCTGTCAGTATTAAACATCGAGGCTTTCGGCAAATAACAAAGTCAGATGCTATAGATATGGAAAAGTGCATCACTTATATGTTGACAGTAGCAATTATTAGCTTGTTGGGTTGCATTAAAGAAACTAATTTGTGAGTATGATAACGTGGCTGATTAAATATCACTAAAGGGTATAATGGTTTTGTGTAATATGTATTACACATGTGATATGTCAAGCTTCTAATGTTGCATTGCTAATTTATAAGCTCATGCATTGCTATGTGGAAAATTAATTCCTCCAGTAACATTGTGGTTACTACGAGTATCTCATGAACATCATATCATCATTTATAACTTGAAGTTAATGTGTATGAGTTTAGCCAAAACAAGACAAATAACAGTTTTGAAATTTATTTATTTTTGGAAAAAAACGGCGTTACTCCTGTTGTCAACACATGTTTGCGTTGTCGCGTAGTTAGCCCCATGCTAATTTTAGATTTATCTACCGAATGGCGAATAAGCTGGTTCCTGATTACTTTGCGGTATACAACAGGGTACCAGTTGGTTCCCCTATTAGTCTACGGTATGCAAGAGGGTATATGGCAGATAGGACGCATTCATTTTTAAAATGTCAAAATGTCAAATGTGTACGCTTTTTTAAATTAAACTCCTTTATTTACGGCAATATGTTGAAAATGATGAATTGTTTGAAATGGCATTATTGTGTAGATTCGGCGACTGGTCTTGGATTTTAAGTAAACGTTCATTTTGTTTGAACATTTATGTATTGAATTGGATAAAAAGGACACATTTCTTCTTTAAAAAGTGAAATGTATACTACGTATACTAAATTTGGATTAAACCTCCTCCTTCATTAATAAGCAATTTTCAAAATAACGAATCAGTTATATTGGTATTGTTATGAAGCTGCGATAACTGGCATTGATATCAAAAAAGCGTTTATTTTGGTCTCAAATATGTGTGCTGAAAAATGTTTAACATACCCACGCATTTTTCATTATCAAGTGTAATGCCATACACCTACAGATCAATTTGATAAATTCGTAACTTAGCGCAACGCGCATGCGCGAAAAAGCCTTACATGTGCACGCAAGTATTCATGGGTAAATTATTATTCGGCGGATAAATTGGATTTAAGACTTGTTTCGAATCCAGAGTGTGTAGGTCTATGATTTATATGACGTTTTACGGCTGCACTAAAGACTTGTTTTATGATCTATGCACGCGTTGATTTTATTATAGGTACAACTGTTAGCTAAAGAACACCACATGAACAAATATTTTTCCAGATTAAACATGCTCATAAATAGTAATTAAATGCGGCTCAATGTAATGCCTGTGCACATTTCATAATTATGAAACTGAAACACAGCATCTGTATTTTGTCTAACACCAATTACTCTTCCACCTCGCACCTCTTTAATTAGATTATACCAAGAATTTACGGCTGTGTAAATGTTAAAATAAGCATTCTTGTAAGTTTTGTTTTTATCATATTATTGATGTTTGTTGACGACCATACTCTATGTTAGATTCTTTTTATTGCCAGCTAAAATAAAGAAATAATTAGTTGAATTATTATGATT
This sequence comes from Cyrtodaria siliqua, assembly GCA_037043455.1. Lineage (NCBI taxonomy): Eukaryota > Metazoa > Mollusca > Bivalvia > Adapedonta > Hiatellidae > Cyrtodaria > Cyrtodaria siliqua. The sequence goes on along the minus strand of JAWPHD010014233.1, from coordinate 11,536 downwards.
ATTATTAGTAGTAGTAGTAGTAGCAGTAGTAATAGTAAAAATAGCAGTAGTAGCAGTACTAGCAGTACTAGCAGTAGTAGAAGTAGTAGTAGTAGTAGTAGTAGTAATAGTACTTGTTTACCCAAACTGTTGCTACGTATGACAAATTTAGAAAAAGACTGGGTACGTGTATGTTTGTAGGTAGGTAGCCAGGTAGGCGTGCGTGCGTACGTGCCTGCTTGCGTGCGTATGAATGTATGTTTGAAAAGGGTTTACCGTCAATTTTTACACAACTTCAGTAATATAACGACGATGTCTAATTTAACAGTGAGCGCAGCGCTTAATTTACCTGTATATTGCTACCACACTGGATACAAATGACATGATACACTAACCCGTCACATTATATTGACAGCGGGCCGACCAGTACTAATGGGCATTACCCATTATGCTGAACGTCAAGCAAGGGAGATACTAGTACAACAAGTCGCTGGTGTTATCCGGTCGCGGATTAAACCCACAACCCCCCCCCCCCCCCCCCCCCCCGAATACTAGGCGGACATCACTACCACTAACCCATAGCTGCGTTTTAAACAAAAATAAAATGCGAATATAAGTCATTAAAATATGAGTATCGATTTCCATACATGCAAGTAATATTGCAGACATTTACTTATAAATGACAGGACATGGGATGTTGTTGTCCGTTCATGATTATATTATTGCATACGTATTTACAAATTCTGCTTACTCTGTTACCCATATCTGACGTGTTGTAGATGTATACTGCGTGTACTGTACTTGGAATTACTCCATTGCTTACTCGTTCGGGATTGATGAAATGCACAGTTACATATAATACGTCACAGGAAGTTTGACAGGTGATAAAAACAAATCGTAGTATGTTTGTCTCATTCTGTAAAATTCGCTCGTTATTAAGAAAATATTTGTGTTTCTAATAGATGTTTTTTTTATGTTTTTACGAAAATATAATGCTCTAATTATTTATTTTTATATTCAACATGCGTACGCAATAAAATGTTATTAGATTTGTATTGGGATATATGTACTCTTCTTCCGCATATAAATATCGCGCTCCTAATGTCGCGAAATATTAATACGCTATCGAACTCGTTCATATATCCCAATACTTATCTAATAACCTATACACATTGTATTGGAGCAGCGATCTCAGACGGCGATCAGACGTCTGTACTGGATGTGTTACTGTTACAAAGAGTTTCCGTGGATTTTGGAAACACAACAATTATTTTTGATCTTTGTAAAGTACCAAATCCAGTAAAGATCCTACAATCTTTCAAAGCAAATTTAAGGAATTAAATCGAACTATAGTAACTTTCAAAATAATATACGCAGATGGTTCTAAAAATGGAGATAAGTTAGCTGCTCAACATAAGAGCCACCTGCCTGACAAGGTCTCTATCTTTTCAGCTGAACTTATGGCAATTTAACTTGCCTTAAACTATATTCAAGAATCTGATGATGACCATTTTGTAATCTTTTCTGATTCTTCTTCATCGCGTCAAGCCCTGGGTAATATGAAACATGATAACCCAGTTGTGCTTCAACTTTTAGAAAAGTATAATTTTCTTATAGTTGATAATGCTATTATTTTCTGCTGGCTTCCAAGTCATGTAGGAATACGTGGTAATGATAGAGCTGATAGTGCTGCTAAGGCAGCATTCTGTTTACATATATCTAATGCCAAATTACCTTATACTGATTTTAAAAGTTGTATCAACACATATATTCGTAATGCTTAGCAAGCCGCTTGAGATATGTCAGTGAACAATAAACTCCATTCAATTAAACCGTTACTCGGAGAGAATGGCGTTCTTCTAGTAGAGAAGAAGTTATCCTAGCCCGGTGCAGGGAATACACGTTATACTCATTCATATTTATTACAAGATGAGCAATTGCCAGAATGTATACCCTGTTTTGCACCGTTAACGGTCAAACATATATTGTTGGAATGTGGAGACTGTTCCTAATCGGCAAAGGTACTACACAGTTAATACTATGAAAGTGTTATTTGATACTATAGATTTTCTTGTTTAAGTTTTCCTGAAAGAAATCAGACTTTATAAACCATTATAATATGTTCTTATGTATATTTACTTGTTTACACACACGTTGACGGGCATTTCTTGATTTACATATATACATAGTTTATATTACTACCATATCATCCCTTATTTGTAAATAGTTTTATCTTTATACATTTACATTAATTTTTAATTACTACTTCATTTTTTCATCTTTCATCAGTTTTTGCGCAAATTATGACCTATGTATGTGACGATGTGTCGTAGAACACCATTCATGCATTCCCATCCGACATTTAGAGCATCAATATTTAAATTAAATAAAATTCGTATTACTAAACATTAAAACAAAGTTCTTTGTAGCATGGCGGTCGACAGATACGTCAGTACTGTTTTTTTATATTTATTTTATATACATCTTGGCGACCAAAAAATCCCAACTATTTGTCTTCCATGCTTTTTATATGCAGCGTGATGGCTGACAATGCTAAGTTGCATTGAGAATTAAATGACTCAGCTTTTTGTTACTCAAATACCACTTAACAACTGGAACGTGGATGGTCTCAATTAAGGAAGGTATATGTTACTTAATTGTTTTTGTGTTCGATTCGATGAATTGAACAACGTTCTTCTCTATTAGTATTATATTTTTGTTCAGTACTTTTTATTTCAATATATGAGAGGGAAAATGTGTGCATATAACCAAATGCATTTCAACAGCACTGAATCCTCAAACTACTTGAATGAAAGCAATTATTTAGAACTGAAACAATATATTTTTATTTCCTCCAATAAGTTATATTTATAGCATAAATTTTTAGAGTATATGCGATTTATACAGCTTCTCCAGGGTCGCAGGCCCGGAGTGCAGTATAAATCGCATACGAGAAAAACAAGCTATAAATGTTTTGTACAATAGCCATTCATCCAACTACGCATGTGCAAGAAGTTTTAGGGCGTTGCAGTTTTCAGTAAAAATAACAGCCCGATCCAATCAAGAAAATAGCATTATCACGCGGCATGAGCATGACCCATGTTTTGATTATTGCAGCCAATTGCCTGTGTATTTTTTTGGACAAATCCAATGTTTAAGGAGTTCTGTTTTGAAAATGGGTAGTCGTGTTTAACTCGCAACAGAACGCCCTTTACAAAATAAAATCGGGCAGATGTTTTGTACTCTAGCCATTCAATGCCGATAATTTACATTTTGACTGACAGGTTGTGTGTAAACATTACAACTACAAGCGTATAAAATTAAGTAGACCATGGTATAACTGCCGAATCGGTCATTTATAGCACGGCTAAAATATATCGGCATTTGTAGCACCGTTTATGCTCAGACCTTCAGGTATCATAAGCAAGAACAAAGGAAAACCATTAGAGCTATGGTACAAGGAGATTGTTACATAGACAAGTCATTCAGCATATTAACACGTTATGTTAAAACCTCTCAATACAAAAATGAAATACAAGACATTGCATTATCAATAATCAACATTGCCGATTCCTAAACGTAAATATATTCATATACACATTTAAATTGAGAAACGAAGGAAACATATAAATTGCAAAATAACGCGAAGAATAGACATGATATAAGGTTTACTGTTTTCATGTTAGAACACAGACGAATCCTTTTGTTTTTAACAAATTTGATTTTCAATTCACGAAATGTCCCTTTAAATTAAAGTTCAAGTTAAAATTAAACGAGAGTGTTTGGCATATAATCGAGCATTTAGTTCTCATTTACACATGTATTAGGAAATGGAAAATGACTTACTTGTAACACATTTAACAGCAAGTCCAAAATCTGCAATTTTCACCACCATTGCATCGGTCAGTAAGATGTTAACGGGTGTCAAGTCCCTATGTGCAATGTCCATGGAATGACAATATTTTACTCCTTCCAGGATTTGGGAGTAAATTTTATATTTTTGGTGGCATTCCATGTTTTTATTTAATGCTAGATACCCCTCCAAGTTTTTGTTTTCTGCATATTCCATAACAATATCAATTTCACCTTTTTCGATTAGAATCTCGTGCATTTGAATTATGTTTTTATGCGTCAAATGTTTCAAACAATATATTTCACTAATTATGTAAGGATCATCTCTAACATGTCCACGAAATTTAATTTCCTTCATGGCGTACGTTTTATTATTTGATTTGCATTTCACTTTAAAAATGTCCCCAAAACTTCCGTAGTCGATCATGTCCAGAAGTGTGTATTCACTTTTTCTTTTTAATTCTGAAAACTCATTAACTTCGCATTCTGGCTCCATTAGCTTCCCGATAAAATTTGCATTCGTCTATAAAACTACGGTTTGCATTTTACAACATCAATAAAACAGAACCTAACGGCCAAACATAAATGTTCAAGTGGTTATAACAAAGAGACCAAAAGCTGACTATTGCACTGGTATCCATCCTAAATCTAACATCGTGGCGGCAAAGGTAATTTCCAAAAACTGATTATAATTGTTACAGTTATAAGCCACGTGGTGATGATCACATGGAACCAGATAAACAAAACAAATGCAAACTGAACCCGAGCTGCAAACAGATAAGAAAATTACTCCCGGAGAATTTAAGCGCGTCCACATCAATAATCACATTTAATTAATTTCTCCGAATAGTTAACTGTTATTACAGTAGAACGATCGATGTATTATTTCCCATGGTCTGTCTTTGTTTTCTAAATGTTTTGCCGAAATCTATTGAAACTGTTTAAGACATATTTGGTACCAACCTTTTACTGCATGACCAATAGCACATATTTCCGTAAAATATTACATCCCGCTTAACCGTTATTCAATTGTAATATCAATTTTCTTTAAGTTTTTTTACAGTAAAATGTAACACAATCGGCAAATGCTTCTGAGTGTTATAATAACAATGTTTAAACCTTTTGGTAGTTTTCCCTTTTACTATGCTAACGCTCTGCGGATCATGTTGGTACATTTTTTGTATACTCCTTACATTAGTTTATATTTAACTGTCCGCGGATTTTCTATATCATATGAAGGAATAGCAAACAAAAACAGCGTGAGAAAAACGTATGTTTGGAACTCGTACAGCCATGTTTGTCTATGCAATGGCCTGGTGTGAGATATGATTATATATAGCGTGTATAATCACTTGCATCAAACGTTTATAATGGATATCTGGGGAAAAGATGCAGAAACCAACAGCAGTCAAGATATGTATAAATGTTATTTGCCAATGATTACGCTCGCACAAAATAGGTACAACTAGAAAATGTGTTTAGAAAAATAAAGTAACCAAATATTTAAGTTTCAGAAAAGTAATAGAAGAACTTTAATGCAAATAAAAAAGTGCGAGAAGTATGTGAAGGTTAGTCATATTGGCCTACTTTCGGTAAGAACACAATGCTGTCATGTAATTATAATTTACATGTGCGGAGTTTGAAAGTTCTTCGACTTCTGGTGTCTGTGAAATAGTCTTCACGAAACACTTGAATGTAAAACTTTAATGTAATGTGATTTAATGTAAGTTAACGAAGTGCGAAAAGCAGGTAACGGTTGTTCATATTTACCTACTTTTGGTACGGACATACTGCTGTCATGAAGATGTAAACATGTGTGAAGTGGCTTCTGGTGACCACTTTTTTGGCGTGCACATATATATATATATAGACTCAGTGCGCAGATTGAGCGAAGATTGACAAACATAAATAGAAAATGGAAACATTAAACTACATAATTAACTGTATTATACTGGTAGACAAATCGAGTGTTAATAAACGAAGCAGCTAAATAATATAAATACGTTAAATGTTTCGTGTCGCTATCTTTTTAGAAGTTAAAGTAGTGCTGTAACAAACAAAATAAATCACGAGGTGGAATATTCTACAACAATGTTAAATAAAAAAACTAACGCGCGTTAAACGCTTATTTTTAAACTGATGATTGCACTATTTGTATTATGTCACGTGGACATAAAGGTTTTTTCAGAAAATTAATATGTTTTCCTCTTGTTCGCATAGAGACAATTCTTATGTTGTTGAGAAGGAAGGACACTTAAAAGAGGGACACTTGCATTTTTCCGCTTCATATTACGAGTACTATCATACATATAATAAAAATGCCAATATATATAATATAAATATACCAATATAATAAATGATTTTTTAAAAAATGTATAACTTAGATCTGACTTACAAGAAACAATCTTCATTTTAAAATAATTGTTTGGACTGTTATTTTGTTGACATGTTTAGAATCACTTTTTGTTTTCATAAATAGTTTTATTTATAATAAGTTGTACTTTTAAGAGATGAGGGAAAGCACAAAGTAACCGTAAAGTATTTATAACGTTTTATTAATCCATAGAACCCGTAGAAGAAAACGCTTTATTAGTCTTTTCATATGTCTACTTGGTTCGAGACCATCCCAAATAAACCTTACAAAGTTAAATTTGACTCTTGAGCAAATTGGCAGACAAGTATATATATTATAACGAATGTAAAAATATAAAAATGATGGTAGAACATTGTTAGTATATAAATATGTTTTTATTTCAAGTACGCTACTTAAACAAATACCGAAAGGGGAATCTCTTGGAAGTACCAAACACAAACAGGAGAGAAAAGTGCACAGGGGCAACTGGGTCAATAACTTCGAATAACTTCTTTTTTACAAGCTCCGTTTACTTTCAATGTAACAGGAAACGTCAATATTGAAGTGTAGTAAAGTCATACTGGGTGTGTAATGTATACTTGTTCGTGATTGGTGCACTTTTCAGTTCATGTAAAAGAAAGTATGTCACGTGATGTAAACAATGTTGCTTTCATTATGAAAATTCCCATTATGAGAATATGTTTGTTTAAAAATGTTTTTGGTTCAAATTAAATGTTACAACCTATGTTATTTTCTCTAATTTAAAAATGTGTATGCAATAAAACGGTTATTAGATTTATACGGCGATATATGCACTCGTTCTTTTGCGCATAAATATTGCGCTCCTAAAGTCGGGCAATATTAATACGCAAAAGAACTCGTGCATATATCCCAATACAAATCTAATAAACCTATAAATATTATACCTATTACTATCCACACCCTGAAATAAGTTAGTGTCTGACACTACACACGAACGCTGCTGATTAAAACCAATAAATGTGAAGCTCAAAGCAAGTCTTACTGATATAGATCATTGCTTACCTTGTGATGCGCTGTAAAATCTGCGTAAACTAGTATTTTAATGCGGAAAGTGCATGCAATAAAATAATTATGTAAGATTGATACATGGATAATCAACTCTTGCAGATAGAGGCGGTTTTTATTATGTTGTGTGGTTCTACATAACACATATTTATTACACAAAGAAATGTGTATTTTGAACTGTTTATACTCAGCATGATAAACAAATACACCGAACAAAATTCCTAATTACTCACTTTTGTGTCTTAACTAATTTTCTTATTTTAACTATGTTTAAGAATAGTTGTATGATAAGTATAATGTTTTGACCCATAGTTTGTAAAACATTTATTTTTTGTTTAAATTGTTACATCTTTTGAAAGTTACCCTCCCTTTATATGAAAACATTAAATGTGCTGATAAAACACATATATAACATGAATCAGACTCCGCTTAAAGATATAAACTTCTTAAAATTGGTAGGAAATAATATAAAAACAAAATCATAAAAGTTTGATCCATTTATTGCAGATGTTCTGTCTTCTATAATAAAATGAAACATAGCTAATCCTAAATTACATTCCTATTAATTGAATATCGTTTGAAATTCAAGTAACTTTAATTAATGTGTTAACATTAAATATTTCGAAAATTTATTTTGCAACGCAACTGAAGTGGACATGCTAGTAAAACATGATGTCAAAATAATTTTAGTTGGCATATTTTAGAATAAGGATAATCGAAAGATGCACTTATTCGAAGTACTTAACAAAATTCTAAAACACTCAGTTGTATAAGTGGTTTAATTTATTTCTAAGAAAACAGGTCGACTTGAAAGCTTTAAAATGTGTTCGTGCAATCAGAGCAGACGATTTACACTCGTTATTTTAGAGTTATAGATGGGTACTTAGGCATTTTGACTAGTTCACATGGTTTATAATTGTAAAAGACTAAATAAAAGAGTGCTTAAGAACCAGAAAATCAAAATGTTTAAACAACCAGTACGATGCTTAATTGCAATAAATATGTTAAACCAATATATAAAATGTTAATAGAAAAAACAACAACAACGACGACAACAAAAACAAATAACATGATTAAAAAATAAATAAATGCATATGTATGTTTCCTTGTTATAATTCAAACACTGGCATACTTACAAGCATTATTACTAATTATTAGATGAACTTTCCATTCACAGATAACACATTTCCGTATTTTTAAATAGTTCAAATATGGTTCTATAGAAAGTACAACATGCAAACGCAATGGTGCGCATTGTACCACAAAATAAAACAATGAATGTATTGAATAGTAAATCAACAGGACAATACACAACATAAAGAGTGGTGTAATATAATAATGCAAGCCGTAAATAGGAATAAAACATGCAAATGATCAAGAAGTATGTCATTATGAAATCTCTGATCAGTAGTTCATGACAATAAGTAGCAGTGGAGCAGATCTATTCAAACTCTTTTAGAAGATGCTTCAGTTAAAGTTTCATCCTCCCACCTCTGCGGGCTCAAATCCGGAGCTCCAGTACTACCCAGGAAAAGTGGTCTCATTCACCACAAAAAAATCGACCGTCATATATAACCGTACATATGTTGATAATGACGTAACAAATAAAGTTTCATCAACTCCGTTTAATAATTGAAAATGTGTTGATTGTTTTTAAATCAGACAGCACCAACAAAAGATACATATATAGCTGTATGCACAAACAGTAATATTCAAACACATTTCCTTTATATTATTCTTATAATTAATATTAATAATTGAACAATGCAGGTTAACGGGCGCCGCTAGCTTTCAAAAAATCAAGATTGCCTAACATCAATCAATAATCAGTGACGATACCGATTTGGAACCAGACGTATTCGTATGCTGAGAACATATTTATAGACTGTACCACTGAAACTGATACGTAATTCAAGAAGTAGAAGACTCATAAAATGCTTGTATACCAATTTGACTGCGTCCTGGTATTTTTTACTAAAATACAGTTGTTTTATGAACAGTAACATGACCTTGGTACACAGTTCAACCCCCATAGCAGCTTACTGAGTCCGGGATAAATATAGCCGGAGCCTTGAGACTCCGGCAATAATTTCAACTTTAACACAGCCAATATTTCTGATATTGTCGCTTATTTTCTCGATTGGCATGATGCCATCTCTCAAATAGAGAAATAATGAGAACATTTATGACAAGAGTTTAAAGACTTTAATTTCGATATCGTTAAGTATCCCTACCTAGACGGGGTTGTTCCCAGAGCAACATCTTATGTGGTATATGTTTTTTCAACTTTTCATCTTTGTGTTTATTATATTCCGCCTAGTTTGTTACAGGATATAGCCTGATGTGGATTTAATTTATTTACACATTCATGCTTTAATTGGGCTGACAAAAGTGAGGTTTTGTGTGAAGTTGTCGACAAAATACATCCTTGCATACATTGACATTCTGTCAAACAGTAATTTTACCGTGTACGAGACAGATTTAAAGCTACAAAGCCTGACTTAAAGCTACAAAGCCTGACTTAAATCGATTTCTTCTTTGTCGGCGTTTTTATTTATTTGTAACTTCATGTTCCGCAGCTCGTGGCTATATCGGGAGTTTTAACGCAGGACATAATTTACTCTACAGACACCCAGCCGTGCACATCGAACCTCTTTACAGGTAGCATTATGATTTTACAGAAACAAAATGCTTGCCAATTTCATGACTCGAATACACAACCTTCTAATTTAGGTTCTAACCACCGAGATATAGCGACTTCTTGAGAACTTGGTATATTTAGTAACATATATTATGATGTAAAATAACTTATTTAAACGCCTCTCAAAATGTATCAGTATATACTCCAAAATCTCGCGCATGTAAATAATCATGCATGGTGTGATAATATTTATTATCAATAAAGATTCCGTCTCAAAACTTTAATCTCGATAATTATTTAGCGAATGATAAGTTTGTGCGAGTGTGTGCGCAATAGTTATTACGCAATAACTAGTTAGTGTTAGAAATGCTACAACATATCAACAAGATCCCGTGCTGTAGTGGTAATACCTTCATGTTACAAGTAAAATCACTAGGTTCCTGGTTCAAGTCCCGTTCCGGGCAACTATTTATCTTTCATTATATATATTTATATTCGGAAGCCGTATACTATCGATGTTACCTGTATGAAGACTAGATAACTTGTGATATTTTACGTATATTGATTTCTGACTAACATTGATTTTTTGGACTTTGTCGAATTGAAACTACTTCACTCGTGACATTCATATTCGTAAAATAGCATCAGTTTAAATATAGCATCAGTAGCTTTAAGGACATATTTCCCAACGCTACCTGTTGTTGATAAAAGCATGGAAAGCCGCCTTTTAGTGCTAACACGCTTGGTCGATTAGCTCAGGTATATAAATTGAGGCCCGACTATATTTTTTTTAAATGATTTTTTTATATTCAGCAGTATATACGGTATCGGTATATAATATTTTGTATTTTAATTTTAGGAAGAAAAACAAATCAAGTTAACAATTTAGCTATGCTATTAACAAAACGGTTTGATAATTCTTTATAGTTTTCAGAACAAAAAATAAAACGAAAACAAAATTAATGAAACACCTGCTTTTATGTTTTAAATTGTTTACTTCATACAAAAACTGTATTAGGTGTGCCTCATCATCTGATACAAAATTAAAACACAAATTGCTCATGTATAATTAAAGGCTGATATGTAATTTTATCTTTTCAATTTGTTTCACTTTGAAAATGACGTACGTACTGAATGAGTGTGCGTGTGTGTACAGTGGTGTGTTTCTGACAATGAAGAGTTTTCAAAACTCTCTTTTTTCATTATAGTTATAAAACCATTCATCAATAAGTGGTTGTGTGTTTCATTCTTTTGGAGCCATCATTGGATTTAATTACATTTGTGCTTATCTTTCAGGATAAAACCCGTTTTGTACAATACATAACGATTCTTGCAGGGAAATAAGAGTGACTCTTGACATTTACATTTATTTGCATATTTGTTGTCGATTGATTTGTGATGAATTGTATTTTTGAAGACAACATTAATACGCTAAATCTGTTCATATCGCTACATATATATTTCGTTTATTTTATGTATGTCATAAATTGTAGCTATACAAATTATTATAATACTGGCTAATAAATAATTTATGTTTGGCTGAATGAAATTAAAGTAAACATAACTACAATTAAAAAGAAATAGGATTTATACAGTTGAATAACGTACAAAACCTTTGGTAACACTCCAGTATCTGTTGTTTACTAATAATACTAGATAGCCTA